>SNQJ01S0083048.1:3003-13264 GCA_010110895.2 Picea sitchensis
TCTATTATCCCTTTGTCGTTATATATTTAGTCGCAACTATACGATTGCGGCCTCATGGATTCGCAAATTGGAAACTCTTTATCTATATATTCACACCATGAGCCCGACCGACCGCGGTCCCTTTGATCCAGGTGGATATCGATGGCCACCCACCTTTTTCAACTGGCTCAAAACAATTTTCTGGCAATTTTGGCAATTTACTATTTTTAACAGTTTTAACTTCCGGGGCCATTTTGAGGGCCTAAATGAAGGTTTTTTAGGATTGAACTTCTCAAAATATCCAAAGGCATGATTGATCCCCCAAAATTAATCTCCTCGATGATACCTTTCCAACGGACTATCATACGCCTAAAACAGAGATCATATGCAAAAGTTATGACCCCGGGAAGTTGATGTACTAACTTACCCAGACGGGGCCCACATGACTTTTGGCGCTTCAACGCCTCATTGTAATCATCTTATTGTGAATGAGCGCATTCGTCACATCTCTTCTTAGAGATAAGCCACCACCATTCCATCAATCTTGTTTCCGCTGCATTTTACAGTTTCAACTTATTTCCTTATTGAATAGAAAACTAGTTTTACTATATCTTTGTTATTTTGTGTTAAGCACCTGTTAATAATTTGTAGTCATTTTGTTCTGCTCATAAAATCTGGATCACCCTTTCAATACTTAGCCAATTATCTGATCACCAGGTCCCAGGTTTGCGGTATCCAACACCTATGTCCCATGTTCCGTCATATACATCTTGCACCCAAAGAACTTTCGTGATCTGCAATTTATGCCTATACTAGTGATAACTCAGTAAGGGATCGAAAGGGTTTACATTAATAAGTGAACAATAGATGTTCTTCTGTGAGATACTTAGCCCTTCTTCCCTTGTCTTCTTCCCGTGTATTATCAGTTTCTAGTTATATACTTAGTCGCCTTTCTATGATCGCGGGTTCCAGTGTTGGTGTGTTGACATATCTTCATCTCCATCTATATCCTCACATGATGAATCTAACCAACCATTGTTCATTTTCATACTTAGCCAATTTTATGTTCGCGATTGACGGGTTGGTGCTTTCGAACTCTGTTGCTTCTTGTTTCATGATATATATCTTGCACTCAAGTATTATGTGATCTACAATTCCACCGCAGACTCCTTAGTCCTTTTTCCCTTTTCTTCTTCCAGTGTATTATCACTTTCTGGTTATTTACTTAGTCGCCTTTGTATGATCGCGGGTTCCAGCGTTGGCGGGCTGACATATCTTCATCTTCGTCTATATCCTCACATGATGAATCTGACCAACCATTGTTCCTTTCCATAATTAGCCAAATTTATGGTCGTTGTTGCCCTATTGGTGCTTTCGAGCTCTGTTGCTTCTTGTTCCGTGATTTGTGGTATCCATCATTATGTTCTTTGTTCGCGGTATCCAACACGTATGTCCCCTGTTCCGACATATACATCTTGCACCCAAAGAAATTTCGTGATATGCAATTTATTCCTTTACTAGTGAGAACATGATAGGGGTTCGAAATGATTTGCATTAATAAACAAACAATGAATGTTCTTTTGTTAGATACTTAGCCCTTTTTCCCTTGTCTTCTTCCCGTGTAGTATCGCTTTCTAGTTATATGCCTAGTCATCTTTCTATAATCGTGGCATATCCATCTATATCCTCACATGACGAATTTGACCGACCGTTGTTCCTTTCCATACTTAGCCAATTTTATGCCCGCGGTTGCTGGGTTGGCGCTTTCTAGCTCTGTTGCTTCTTGTTTCGTGATATACATCTTGCACTCAAAATTTTTGTGATCTACAATTCCACCGAGGTCTCCTTAGTCCTTTTTCCCTTTTCTTCTTCCCATCTATTATCACTTTCTGGTTATTTACTTAGTGGCCTTTCTATGATTGTGGTTTCTAGCATTGGCGGGCTGACATATCTCCATCTCCGTCTATATCCTCACATGATGAATCCCACCCACCGTTGTTACTTTCCATACTTAGCCAATTTTATAGCCGCGTTTGTTTGGTTGGCGCTTTCGAACTCTACTACTTCTTGTTCAGTGATATACATCGTACACTCAAAAATTTCGTGATCTACAATTCCACCGCCGACTCCTCGAACTCGCAAGCTTCACTCTACCATGACTCACAAATGTTTCAAAGTATCTATCGTTGCCTTCCATCCCCACAAATGTACTAGTGACAACTGGCCACACTGGTACGAAACAGTTGGCATCCAACTGTCTGCAATATATAAATTGACTACCAGATTCTGACATCGTCCACTCTTATGTGTTACAGATTATGCATTCAAATGTTTTGAGTGATACAATTTGAACGTCGGGGCCTCGCGTCTTCTGGAGAGACCTTGTCAGCCTGTTTTGGATCCTCATGTTGACGGGTTCATGAAATGTCCAATTCTTGGACATTGTTTCGGGTTGGCGCTTTCGAACTCTGCTCGTTCTTGTTCCGTGATATACATCTTTCACTCAAAATTTTCGTTATCTACAATTCCATTGCGCACTCAACCCTTTTTCCCTTTTCTTGTTCCCGTGTGTTATCGCCTTCTGGTTATGTACTTAGTCGCCTTTCTATGATTGCGGGTTCTAGTGTTGGCGGGCTGATATATCTTCATTTCCATATATATCCTCACATGATGAATCCGACCGATCGTTGTTCCTTTCCATACTTAGCCAATTTTATGGCCGCGCTTGCTGGATTGGCTCTTTCGAACTCTGTTGCTTCTTGTTCTGTGATATACATCTTGCACTCAAAACTTATGTGATCTACAATTCGACCGTGGACTCGAACTCACAAGCTTCACTCTACCACGGTTCACAAATGTTTCGAAGTATATGTCGTTGCCTTCTATCCCTAGTAACTTCATGTCATTCATAATATACATTGTTTGTGCTCTTACTAGTGACAACTGAACACATTGGCATGAAACAGTTGGCATTCGGCCCTCCGCAATATACAAATTGACTACTGGGTTCTGACATCGTTCCCTCTTCCATCTTACAGATTATGCATTCAAATGTTCAGAGCAATACAATTTGACCTTTGGTGCCTCATGTCTTCTGGGGAAGCCTTGTCACCCTATTTTGGATCCTCGTGTTGATGCGTTCAGGAAATATCCAATTATTAGTCACTGTTTCGGGTTTCCTCTTTCGAAATATGTTGCTTCTTGTTCCATGATATACATCTTGTACTCAAAATTTCTGTGATCTACAATTCCACTGCAGACTCCTTATCCCTTTTTCTCTTTTCTTCTTCCCGTGTATTATCGCTTTTTGGTTATATACTTAGTCTCCTTTATATGATCGTGGGTTCCAACATTGGTGGTATAAGATATCTTATCTCCATCTATATTATTACATGACGAATCCGACAGACCGTTGTTGCTTTCCATACTTAGCCAATTTTATGGTCGTGGTTGTCGGGTTGGCGGTTTCAAACTCTCTTGCTTCTTGTTCTGTGATGTACATCTTGCACTCAAAAATTATGTGATTTACAATTCCACCGCAGACTCCTCGAACTCACGAGCTTTACTCTACGACGATTCACAAATGTTTCAAGTATCTGTCGATGCCTTCCATCCCCACTAACTTCTTGTCCTTCCTAATATACATTGGTTATGCTCTTACTAGTGACAACTGCACACACTGGTATGAAACAGTTGGCATCTGGCCCTCTGCAATATACAAATTGACTACCGAGTTCTGATATCATCCCCTCTTCTGTGTTACAGATTATGCATTCAAATATTCCGAGCGATACAATTTGACCGTCGGGGCCTCGTGTCTTCTGGGGAGACCTTGTCAACCTATTTTGGATCCTCGTGTTGACGGCTTCACTAAATCTCCAATTCTTAGTCACTGTTTCGGGTTGGTGCATTCGAACTTTGCTGCTTCTTGTTCTGTGATATACATCTTGCACTCAAAATTTCCATGATTTACAATTCCATCGTGGACACCTTAGTCCTTTTTCCCTTTTCTTATTCCCATGTATTATCTCTTTGTGGTTATATACTTAGTCATCTTTCTATGATCGCGGGTTCCAGCGTTGGTGGGCTGACATATCTTCATCTCCATCTATATCCTCACATGATGAATCCGACCGACCATTGTTCACGAAATCTCCAATTCTTGGTCATTGTTCTGGCTTGGCGCATTCAAACTTTGTTGCTTCTTGTTCCATGATATACATCGTGCGCTCAAAATTTTCGTGATCTACAATTCCACCATAGAATTCTCTAACTCACAAGCTTCACTCTACCACATCTCACAAATGTTTCAAAGTATCTGTCGTTGCCTTCCATCCCCACTAACTTCTTGTCCTTCCTGATATACATTAGTTATGCTCTTACTAGTGATATACAAATTTCCCTATGGACTGTCCTATCATACCCTCTTCGGCGTTACGCGTATTACACTCAAAAAGTTCTGACACATACAATTTGACCCTCGCACCCTCACCTCCAACGGTTCTACCTTGTAACCCTATTTTGAAGCTGCTTTTTCCCGTCCCTGCAACCTCCATACTTCTTTCTTAGTATGCAATTAGAAACCTTTCATGCTAATAGTTGACCATGCAGAAGCCATCAACATTGTCATTAATGAGAAAAACGCTCGAGGAGATCTCCCATTATTACGCATTAAACCAAGATCTACGGAGATTTATATTGTCATTTTTTATTGTTCATCTCAAACACGGGTCGTTGCGTTGACCCGTTAAACATATCTACAATGCTTAATCGCTCATTATCGTATCCTCCATGTTCGCATTTCTATGTATGCAATTACTAGTGTTTAATGTTAACAATGCATCATGCAACAACCATCAAAATTGTCATTAATGAATGAAAGTCTCGAGGAGATCTCCCATTCACACGCATTGGACCAAGATGTGCACAATGTTATATTATCCCTTCCAACTTTTCATTTCATTCATCTTCTGGAGCAAACAAATGCTCTTGTAGACTTATGGAAGTAGGTCGATAGTAGTTTTGTGGAGATACAGTAAATATCTTCGGACATCAGGACCAGAACTTCCAGTGGTCTCAGGCATACTTTTACTATTCATCCCATTCCGCCCAGAATGAAGTGATTTGGACCTATGGAATCGCTCATGCAGGTTGTGTCCCTGAGGTTTTTGACTATAAGGAGGTGGTCTCTTGGTGCATTGAAAAATATATTCCAAGCCAAAGAATTATTCCACTGCGTGACCATTCTCCTGTTTCTTTGTCACCTCAGGTCTTCCGCAAGGTGTTAAAATTGTCAGAGCCAACATTGACCTTCAGAGGACAAGACTACAAGCAGTTCCTAGAAAAACATGATAACGGGTTGGGCATCTTAGCTGAGCTCCTCGAAGACCCGACGACAGTTCCTGAAGATATCACAAAGTTGCAGGTAAGTTCCTTTAGAAATCCATTCCGGGAAATTGCTTGGTTGTTTACAAGAATAATGGGACAGGCATCCATGACAAGCATTTCCCATATAATTATTTATATTTTGTACTTCACAGTCAAAGAACAATTCATTTTCGATTGGGGGAAGCTAATTTCCATTGATATATGTTCCTAGTTGTCACAATTCAAAGGATCAAATAAATTTTATATGTCATCCTACTTGATTTTTGAAATAGTGCATTGTTGACCATTTCCAAAACTTTCTCTTTCCAAGAAAATAAGTTGTGGATTCAACCCAGTAACATTTTGGTACTAGGCCCTCTGGAGGCACAAGGCCTCCCATTATTTTTATGAAGTTTTTAATGGGTTTGTCTCATTTTTCAAATATTTATTGTTAGGGAAGGATGCTCTGCGGATGTCTGGCCAGGCAACCAAGTTTTTGAACAGGAAGGGCACACTTGAACAAAAGGAAAATCACAGTGTACTAATGGTCTTTGGCTCTAAGGAAAATCCTACTTTCCTTCCATGCCACATCATGAACAAGATGTTTGTTGCAGAAATAGCAAGGCAATACAACCACTGGTTGCATTTTTCCATGACAAGACAAAAAAGCAGTTCATTCCTCTGCCCTGGAAAGTTGGGGACCTCGTGTGAAGAAAAGTCAACAAGATTGATGAATTTGTCGGCCATTTCAAGAAGAAGAACCTAACTTATGTTGAAAGGATAAAAGGGTTCGACCCTAATGGGATTTTTCGAGAACATTTACCGGCAATTGGCTTTAGCATCTCTTTTATCCATAGACACTTGATCGAGGACAAGGACAGTGACGACAACAATCCTGCTTCTGGCGATTGAGATGCAGAGACATTGCAAAGCGCGACTGAATTGTACAAACAACATGGAAAAGTATCCAGTGAGAAGAGTGCCCAGTCCCCCACCAACACTCCCAAGAGCCCCACATCACAGAGCATCGCTTCAGCGACCCACCCCAGTAAGAAAGAAACCCAAAAATCTTCGAACGGAGGAGAAGATAAGAACCCTCCTCATATAAAAATTGATAGGTCTCACAAAATTCCACTAACAAAGAAGAGCAAAAACAATGCACGCCAGACGGAAGAACCTGAAATTGAAAGTGAGCAGGTGCAACTTGAAATTGAAACTGAGCACATGCACAAAATTGGGTCGTCCGCAATGGAAATAGCTAAGACTGATATTTTTGACAAAGACGAATCCTTCGTATTCCAGAGCGTTGTTTTTGACAGCCAATCTAAAAATATGGTCATTGAAAAGAGAGATGTAACAAATAGGAAAGGAAAATCTCACACAGAGATTAACTTTAGGAAAATGTGGCCGTCCCAAATCTCCTTATTTCACCGCATAATCGGTGATGCTCTTCATGATTCCATTGGAGGAATTGAAGCGGAAAATGCCAGACTGAAAGACCGCCTCAAGGAATTTGAAGAGGCTTTCATTGGCACCCTAGAATTTGCCATTCCTTTAGCAAAAAACGTGTCTGCTACCATTACAGCCAAGATGAAAGTATCCTCTACCCTCCTTGCATGCTCTAGAACCCTTGTAGAGAATAACATCAAGAAAATAATGCAACTAGTTACTGAACATCATAAAATATAGTTTCCTTCCGAAAGAGGGCAAATGATTTGCTCGAACATTTGGAGGAGAATTTAAAAAAAGATCAACATTTATGTGATGAGGTGCTAACCCCTTTTTCCAACCATGTCATCAACAACTCGGAACTGAAAAGAAGACAAGAGAATATCCCCTCCCCAAAGATGACCAAAAAAATAAAAGCATGCTGGCAAAGGAAAGTTAAGAACCTGTAGCTCATTATTGATTCATGTAAACAAACCATATCTGAAAAGGAAGACTTGTTCACAAGACTGATCCAAATAGACTTAGCCGGAAGTACCAATGAGGTTCAAGACCCAAACTTAATTCTCAAATCCTTGTCAATGACCAAAGAATCCTTCCATGAACAACTTGATATTTTAAAGGGGTTGTCTTTCAAAAAGTTTTACGGCATAGTTGAACATTGTGTAGATGAGCTCGAGTGCTGGGTACTGGACTATTCGACACACAATGAAGAAATTGAACAGAGTCTGCATAGTATTTCAATGGATCTAAGGAAATTAGAAAACAACCTTTACAACATAGAAATCCAGGATGAAATCAACATGCCCCCCATGAGAAGCTACATTGAAGAATGGTTCCAACACAGAATGGACAACCTCATCCAGGAAGGGCAACAACCGGTCGACACGATTCCACTGACCATCAACGACAACAACAAAAACGCATCGGCTTCATAGTAAGTCTATACTGTCATCTTGTTTTCTTTATCAATCCAATTTAAGTCTATAATGTCATCTTGTTTTCTTTATCAATCCAGTTATTACCTCTTTAAATAAAAAATTGTAACCAAACACTCATAACTTCCAATTTCTTCTTTTCAGGTCTTCCTCTCTACCGTCGCGCACTTCTTCTTTCGACATTCCTAATTCTTGTACTTATTTCTTTTTATGGTCCGCAGGAACCCCAATCCCAGTCTATATGACAAACACATTTAAATTTCCAGAAATATGTAACAGAGATTATTATTTTTTGATAAATTTCAAAGAAAACTGATTCGAGAATGCCTTTGTTGTAAGACATTTTTATTATTCTATTGTATGTTTTTTGTTTCAAAGAAAACTAATTCGGGAATATTAGATTTTTTTGTGTTATGTTGTATGCTAAAAAATTTTTGTCAAAGAAAAATAATTCGGGAATGCCTTTCTTACATGACGGTGTTACTATTCTATTGTATGCTACATTGTCGGTATCAGAGATTATTAATTTTTGATAAATTTCAAAGAAAACTAATTCGGGAATACTAAATTTTGCATGGCTACCACTTGTACATCACCTTGCTTCCCACGTGTCTGTACGCGATCACATTTATTCTTATTCCAACTTGGCAGGGACTGCGCTGCCATATAACACTTGTTTTATATAGTGGCCTGTCATTTATTTATACAATAGCTAAAGGGGTTATTTTATGATTAAATAGTGATGATTTTATTTTGATATGGAAGAAGTGTAAGATTTAAAACTATAATAAAGTGGATATTTATACCATGTAATTATATAAATTTGACATGTCTACAGCTTTATTATGATTCGAGTTTTTTTTAATTGTAAAATCTATGAAAAACATAAAGTTTTGTTCAACTTTAAATCAATCCAATTCTTAAAAAAATCAATGAAAAATCCTAGAGGTCCACTTTATTTACAAATAAAAGAGTGAATGGGTTTGAATGGTTTCGGGTGAGAGCTTTGTGTCATTTCTGTAGATAACATGAGCTTAGCTTCATTTAATTTCAAATCAAATATTTCAGTTTACTTTTATGTGGATATTGACTTTGTGATTTTGGCATTTTTCTTAAAAAAAAATAATTATTTCAAAAGAATATAATTTTATTTATTGAGTCGGAAAGAAATAAAATATGTGTTTTATAAATTTTATTATGAGACATGGAGTTTGTGGCATTTAAAAAAAATATTAATAACAAAAAAATATTGTAATGTCGGTGATAAATACAATATTTTAATATTTATTTTAACTAAAATATTTCAATGTTAACTTTAGGATGATGATGATGATGATGGTTAACGTCCATTGAAATGAAAATTGGTCTATCAGACCTTAAGAAAAGTAAGAGATTACTTGGTTTCTTTAAAATGTTATTTCGATGCTTGAAAAACATTAAGAGAAGTGTTTTAAGATCACTAAAGTTTTGATAACTTAGAAGGTTAGGAAGGTCGGTATTGTGACAATATTTTGAAATTGGGATGCAATATGGATATACGCAGGGCATTCTAGGAGAAAGTGATTTTCATCTTCAACCCTCTTGGTGTCACAAAATTGACATATTCTTTCTTGCCATGATGTTTTGGGGATTTCCCAACACCCAGTTTCACTATGTAGTGCATGTGAATTAGTTCTTATTTTAGCAATATTGATTCTCTTCTTTACGCTAGTCAAAACATAGAGATATTTTTAATCCTCAAGGTTAGGGTTAACCACCTCCTTATAATATCTTAATTTCTTTTATCATCTAATTCTTTATCACACCATAGATTCTCCTTAAATTTAGCTTGCACATTTTTTTTAATATCATCGGTATTCTGCAGAATGACTTCTTCTTTTATTCCTCAATGATTTAGACAAGACTTGGCATCATTATGCCATCCCCGCTTGAGTCGTTGGTGATTTTGGCTAGAGTCTGAAGCAATTTCAGGGAGCGTCTTGGTATCCATGTTGTTTAGCATGTTCTTGTACATTAAGTACCTAATCATAGTTGTGCTCTCAATGGGGGAAATACTCACTTCAATGAGGAGGATATGATAAGGTGTATTGCCCTTAATTTTGAGATTATAAGTTGTAAAATTCTTTTGGATCTACTCTATGTTTCTTCAGGATTCTCGAGAGACACTACATCCCCAAACTTCACATCCATATAATATAACAGGAGTGACAAGAGTCTCAAAGAATATCTTTTTCTTATCCCATAGCCAAAGGTATGTTAATTTACAATTATTTTCAAGCCCATAATAAGCTTTCCACCCTCCATTTATTTTTTTCTCAATGTTATAGTTATAATTGAGTTTCTGATGAATATTGATTCCAAGATACTTGTATGAAGGTACTTCCTCCAAGATATTGTTGTCCTATACAAAATTATCGTAGGTGATATTGATGGATTTAATGATCATAACCTTTGTTTTGTTAGTGTTCATAGTCATACATGTACTAGAGAAGAAGTCCTTGAGGATTCTAAGCTTATTACTAAGGTCATAG
>SNQJ01S0083048.1:13274-38227 GCA_010110895.2 Picea sitchensis
CTTAAGAAAAGTAAGAGATTACTTGGTTTCTTTAAAATGTTATTTCGATGCTTGAAAAACATTAAGAGAAGTGTTTTAAGATCACTAAAGTTTTGATAACTTAGAAGGTTAGGAAGGTCGGTATTGTGACAATATTTTGAAATTGGGATGCAATATGGATATACGCAGGGCATTCTAGGAGAAAGTGATTTTCATCTTCAACCCTCTTGGTGTCACAAAATTGACATATTCTTTCTTGCCATGATGTTTTGGGGATTTCCCAACACCCAGTTTCACTATGTAGTGCATGTGAATTAGTTCTTATTTTAGCAATATTGATTCTCTTCTTTACGCTAGTCAAAACATAGAGATATTTTTAATCCTCAAGGTTAGGGTTAACCACCTCCTTATAATATCTTAATTTCTTTTATCATCTAATTCTTTATCACACCATAGATTCTCCTTAAATTTAGCTTGCACATTTTTTTTAATATCATCGGTATTCTGCAGAATGACTTCTTCTTTTATTCCTCAATGATTTAGACAAGACTTGGCATCATTATGCCATCCCCGCTTGAGTCGTTGGTGATTTTGGCTAGAGTCTGAAGCAATTTCAGGGAGCGTCTTGGTATCCATGTTGTTTAGCATGTTCTTGTACATTAAGTACCTAATCATAGTTGTGCTCTCAATGGGGGAAATACTCACTTCAATGAGGAGGATATGATAAGGTGTATTGCCCTTAATTTTGAGATTATAAGTTGTAAAATTCTTTTGGATCTACTCTATGTTTCTTCAGGATTCTCGAGAGACACTACATCCCCAAACTTCACATCCATATAATATAACAGGAGTGACAAGAGTCTCAAAGAATATCTTTTTCTTATCCCATAGCCAAAGGTATGTTAATTTACAATTATTTTCAAGCCCATAATAAGCTTTCCACCCTCCATTTATTTTTTTCTCAATGTTATAGTTATAATTGAGTTTCTGATGAATATTGATTCCAAGATACTTGTATGAAGGTACTTCCTCCAAGATATTGTTGTCCTATACAAAATTATCGTAGGTGATATTGATGGATTTAATGATCATAACCTTTGTTTTGTTAGTGTTCATAGTCATACATGTACTAGAGAAGAAGTCCTTGAGGATTCTAAGCTTATTACTAAGGTCATAGGGATTCCTTTTTATAAGAACAATATCATCGACATAGAGAAGAAGGATGATTACTATTCTAGCAAGAGTTGGTCCAACACAACCCGCGACTTCCAAACAATCTTCTAACTTGTCAATGTAAATGCCAAAAATGGTAGGGGATGGGGCGCAACCTTGCTTGACTCCTATATTGCAATTAATTTCTTTTCACCAATCTTTAGTGTTCCTAAACTTAGCAATAACGTTCTTATACAACCTTATCGTAGTAGCTCTCAAATTTTAGCTCTTCTAACCTATTCCAAAGGTTGGTCCTAGGCACAGTGTCAAAAGTTTTCCTAAAGTCAACATAACAAGAAAGGAGATTGGTTTTATTATTGTGACACTCTTCTGCAATGATCCTAAGCATGATAAGGTGGTCCACAGTTGAATGACAACCTCTAAAACCGCTCTGACCTTTAGCTCTTTTTCCATGGCTTTTTAGCCATATGCTTATCTTCTTTTCCAAAATACTTCCATATAGCTTGGATAAAATGGGGTTAATCATAGTGGTCTTATAATTAAAGGGATTGTTTTTATCTCCTCTTTTAAATATAGGTACAATGAGACTTTGAGTCCAAGGTTTAGGGAAGCCCTACTTGACTGCTAAATTGAAGAACTTGTGTATGTGAGGGATCAAAATAGGCCCTCCAATTTTTAATATTTCAACTTGGTAGCCCTTGATGTCCTTAACTTTCCCATTTGTAAGTCGCTTAACCCCAAACTTTATGTTTTCTATAGAAAAAAATCATCTTATGTAGAAACTTTTGGAATTTTGTCCAGGGCATTACGAGATTCATAGAGATTTTTAAGGTAGGAATTCTAGTTTGTAGGGAGATTCATAGCATTTTCTTTAGTTTTATGAGTCATAATTTGCCTCCAAAATTTCTTCGGGTAAAACAATTGAAAGTGAATTTTTTTATAGATTGAGAGTATGAGGGAGATGCGTAATTTCTTCCATGATCAATATGGAGTTGACACACACACACACATATGTATATAAGTCCGGTGGGTTAGAGTCAAGTGGTTAAAGTGCTATGAATTACAAGTAGGATATCATGGGGTCAAGTCTTCAAGATGGTTGGTTATGTGGATATATTGAGCATCACTTGATGTCCTTGTCAGATTAGGTTGCCAAAAAGCTCTCAACGCATGATATATAATCACAACAACAACAACAATAATCTAATGTTAAGGTCGCGGCCAAGTCAGTCATTGAATTGGTGTATGAGAACCTCTTGTTTGTGGGACAAGGGACCCCCTCCACTCAACAATTTGACTGCTAAAGTCTACAGAGGTGTACATACTCTACCCCTCTTTGGATTTGAACCCATGACCTCCAAGGAAGAAACATATGTTCTTAACCATTAGACCCATTCAAGTGGTTAAATGATGTGAATTATAAACAAGACATCATGGAGTCAAATCCTAAGATTGGTTGCCTCACTCGAAGGAATTGAATTCAATGAAGATAGGAAATCTTGGTCACAATCAATGAATAAGAAAATTGAATTCAATAACAATAAAAAATCTTGATCACAATCAACCAATAAAAAAATTAAATTCAACAATTTTTTATTTTTTAAATTATAATCTAAAATATATTATAATTTAAATTAGAATAACATTATATATTTTTTAATTTATTTAATATTTCATATAAAAAATAATAATAATAATAATAATTAAAGTGTTACCATGTAACCAAAAAAATTACACATTCCCATCCCAATGAGGTGTAGGAAGTGCATCTCCATACAATTAATAAATCCAGATGAAATATTGCAACAATGAGAGAAATTGTGTTAGCTACTTGATGGCGTTCCATCTTCACTTGGACGGGATTACAGCGGGAGCATGGTTGGGACAACAAACTGAGACGGTATAAAAAAAATACAAAAACGCAAAAACGCTAATTCAATCTTTTGTTATAAAAATGCAAGCTGTGCGCGCCAGGTAGGGGTCGAACCTACGACTTTCTGCTTAGGAAACAGACGCTCTATCCACTGAGCTACAGGCGCTCTTATGTACACACTGTATTTAAGGTTTTAACACATTGTATGCTCCACATTCACTTTCTTTTATTTTACTTTCTGTTAATTAACATGATTGCATCTACCTGAACATTCCAGTGGACGTGCCGGAGTGAGTGGTTATCGGGTATGATTAGAAATCATGTGGGCTTTGCCCGCGCAAGTTCGAATCCTGCCGTCCACGTCCGAAATTAGTGTTTAAGCGCAGGTTTGCATCCTTCTTTGCACGCCTATAATTGCTATGAGAAAAAAAATGTGTTAGGCTAATTCTAATAAGCACGCCTATAATTGCTATGAGAAAAAAAATGTGTTAGGCTAATTCTAATAATTACTCGAGCACTCTAAGACAAGAAAGTTCAAAATTTAACCTATCATGTAGTGTAAGGTGTTTACATTATATTATAACAGAGCAAAGGGAGAAATAACAAATTATCATGTAGTGTAAGGTGTTTACATTATATTATAACAGAGCAAAGGGAGAAATAACAAATTATCCTTCCTTGATGACAAATTTTTTCATCCTAACCAAATATGATATTTAATTTTTAATCAATTTTCATATGTTGAAGAACACTTTGACTATCATAGTAGATTAAAGTGGATTTCTCACCTTCAAGTCCAAGCTCATCCAATAGTGCTTAAATCATACTACCTCCTAACCAAAAATGACAACACTTCTATACTCGACATTTGTTCTAGAAAGAGCAATATAGACTACTTTTTACTCAACCAAGAAATCAAATGCACACTAAGAAGTAGACAAAGCATGACGTATATATTTGATCATCCAATCCAATTTCAATCGATGTATCCAACCGATGCAACCTCATCTCCATAAAAGTTATAAACCCAAGTTGATGGGTATCCTTGACATATCTAATAATACACTTTGTTACCTTTCAATGACTTTCCCTTTGATCTTACATGTATCTAGAAAGAAGGACGATGACAATGATGATATTAAAATATATGAGGCCTCCCAGAAGTTGTCATTGCAACGTAGCAACAATTCAGAGAGGTACAATGAGTAGTTGACTCCATATTCAAAAAAGGTAGAGGGAGATTTGCAATTTTCTATATAGTGCAAGCCTAAGTCGATATCAAAACAACTCATAAGTTTCCTCTTCATACCAAGGATCATGTTAAACCAATGTTGCCCGTAAGAATCAAATCATTGCATAAATGATAAGTATAAGAACATCAGTGACATGTTGAATCATATAAAAATTAAGATCTCACTAGCAATAACTAAATCCACTAGCAATGCAGAAGCAATCAATCTTCTCATCCCATACCTTGGGAGCTTATTTCAACCCATAAAAAGATTTCTTTGACTTACAAACAAAAGAAGAGGTAATAATGTCAACAAATCTTGGGCAACGGGGGTTGTTGCATATAAATCTGTACATGAATATCTCGAAGGAGAAAGGCACACTTCACATCCATATGGTGAACCTCTCTATGAAAGCTAGAAGCAAGGGAATGCATAATTTGAATGGTGTCCATATTAGTCTTAGTGTAATGAATATCTTCTTTCTAAGAGAATATTTAAATGGTTGATTATGCTTTATGCTTCTCAATACTACCATCTAAAAGAGAATTTGATTTTGTAGACCCATTTACATCTAATAATATTCTTCAATGGTGGAAAATGTACCAAACTTCCAAGTATGATCTTCCTTTAAAGAGTTATATCTTTTTGCCACAATGTCTTCCCACTCTTGCTTGCCACAAGCTTATTCATAAAAGTACGGATTACATGTAGCCATGACCCTTGACATAAGCACACAATTAGATTATTTCTTCTAACCAAGGGTCTTATGAATGCTCAAGACAACACCAACATTGGAGTTTGTGATCCAGATGGATATTGGTGGCCACCCACCTTTTCCAAATGGCTCAAAATGGCTTTCTGACAATTTTGGCAATTTACTATTTTTAGCAGTTTTTTCGGGTCCTGAACTTCCGGGGCCATTTTGAGGCCCTAAACGATGTTTTTTTGGGTATGTTGCTCTCGCAAAATAGCATCTATGATGCTATTTTGTCTTGAGCATTGTAGGCCTCGGATAGATCTTTCCAACGAGCTATCGTGCGCCCTAAACGGAGATCGTATGCAAAAATTACAACCCCGGGAAGTTGATGTACTAACTTACCCAAACGGGGCCCACATGGCTTTTGGCGCTTCATCTCCTAGGGTTAGGTTTTTGGATGTCTAAGACTTTTGGCATTCCCGTTTATTGTAAAAGGGCTTTCAGAGCCTCATTGTAACCATCTTCTTGCGAATGCGAGTAGCCGTCACATCTCTTCTCAGAGATAAGCTGCCACCATTCTAGCGAGTCTTCCACTCTGTATTTTTACAGTCTCTGTACATTTCTTTCATCAATAGAAATTGTGTATTATTGTATATCTGTGTTTATGGTTACATCTTCGATACATTTCTGTTATATTATTGAATATCCGCGATATCTCTGTGCATTTATTTATTATATATCCGATCTCATTTCGTGCCAAAAATAATCCGGATCAGTTTGCTTCCTAAATGAGTTTTGTAATCCACTTGGATCAAGAAACCTTACTAACAGAAGAAAATTTAAGTGCACAAAGGTCATCTCAACAATCATAGACTTATCATAAATATTTGTGGAAACATTTAATTTAGACAAAAATAAAACCTCAATAAGAAGAAACATCATAACATTCATGAGGTCCTTGTTATTTATTGGATGATGCTTCTTCATCTAAAAAATGCTTAACAATCATAGACTTATCATCAATATTTGTGAAAACATTTAATTTAGACAAAAATAAAACCTCAATAAGAAGAAACATCATAACAATCATGAGGTCCTTGTTGTTCATTGGATGCTTCCGCCTAGCTTGCATGGAAAGGTCATTCTACTTCTTAAAACATTTATACTCAGGATGTCCTAAGTCGTTGTAGTACCCTTGATATCTCTTTTTCAACTTCTTCCCTTCTTACTTGGGTTGTACTTGACATTGTATCCTTTTTGGATATTTATCCTATCTCTTTTAATGCTATCATGGCTTACCTTTGACTATACAAGTCTTTTTCTTAGAGCCAATCTTTCCCAAAGTTGTTCACTTTCGTTGCTCCTGAACCAATATATTACACCATGTTTTAAAATCTAAGGCAAAAATTCTCAGCAAAATAGAAATCCCACTTCGTTAAAACCCTGAAATAAAATAATAATTAATATTTTGCATCATTAATTTGTTTACTATCATAACATAATACCATGACTTACCATTTCCAAACAAGTACACATTTTCCAAAAAAAAATTGTGGACGAAGTAATGGAATAAATAAATTTGAAAGAATTTTAATATCTTTTCATGCTTTGAAAAAGGTTTAATTTAAAAATATAAATTAAAAAATAAAATAAATGTTTATTATATTAAATAATATATATAAAACAAAACAAAACAAGAAAGAAAACTATTAACACTTTAACCAAGTGCCTTTTAAATTATGTTTGTGGTTTTGAGCGAGTAAGGTATGATACATTTGCAGTTTTGAGTGAACAAGGTGCGATCTCTGCGTGTTTTGTTTATGATACATCTTTGGGTTTTTTTTAATGATACATCTGCAATTTTGAGTAAGCAAGGTGTGATTTTTGTTGTATTTTTGCGGGATTTTTTTTCATGATTTCTGCGAGATTTTTTTTTAAGATATCATTTATTGAGCAAGGTGTGATTTTTGTTAGAATTTTTTATGATACATTTGTGGTTTTGAGCGAATAGTTCCATTTGCGGTTTCAAGCAAACACTTCCATCTGCAGTTTTGAGCGAACAATCTATGGTTTTGAGTGAACATTTTCATCTACGGTTTTGAGCGAACACATCCATTTACAGTTTTGAGGAGCGAACACTTCTTTCTGCGGTTTTGCAATTCTGGTGAGTTGGTTGCTACTTATTTTCTCTACTTTTCATTATGAGCACTCCACCACCTATTCCAAAAACCCACTTTATGAGGGGGAGGCCCTCCAAAGTCACTTTAGAGAGTCTTCACGAATATATAGAATTATTAGAAAAAATGAGAGCAGAGAGAGATGACAAAATCCAAATAGAGTTAGAATCATTAAAAAAAGGAGTGAAGAAAGAGATATAAAACTCCAAATAGATTTAGACGCAATGCTTGATAAACAATTTAGATTCTTCGAAGATACAATTCAAACACAAATAAAGGACATATTGTTAGGGTTCAAGAGTTAATTGCAGAGAATGGAGTCTTAAATTCAAGAAATGGAAAAACAAAAACAACCAACCCAAGAAGGAGAGGTTGAAGAAAATCGCAACTTGAGAGATAGGATTAAAGAGCTAGAAGAAAAACTCACCAACAATTTGACCCTCAGTAGTCTAGAAAACAAATTAGATATCAAACCCGTCAAAGAGGAAATGAATAAGCAAATCGAATTGGATAATGAGTGTAATAAAAGAGCCTTGAACCTCATAATTTTTTGTTTAAAAGAACACCAAGAGGAGGATACGCTAGCAATAGTAAAAGAAGAACTAAAAAATAAATGACGAATTGAAACAACTTACCTCATAGAATCAAAGAGGCTAGGAAAAATAATTGAACATAAATATAGGTTGATCCGTGTCAAAGGAAGTTGTAATGACCATAAATATAGCATACTCAGTAAATCATCGAGCTTAAAAGGGTCAGGAATATTTATAAATGAAGACGTCATTCCCGAAAACCAAGATGAATTAAGGGAGGAAGTTCAAAAGGTAAAAGAATTCAGGAAAGAAGGAAAATGGGAAATAATTGGAAATCGAAAAGCTATTGTTAGGGATAAAGACCAGAAGGATAATAATAAATTGGAATTTGGGACACTCAGAATCCTTTTTTGAAACTGTCATGGCTTTCCATGGAAGAAAGGTCCTATGATAAGTTGGATCCTGAGTGATATTGATATTGTTTGTCTAGTTGAAACTTGAGAGCATGAAGAGTCTAAAGTCCCTAACATAGAAGGATTTGTCTAGTGGTCGGCATGGAACAGAAAGTCTTATCGTAGAGGGATAGGACGCATAGTTTGTTATATTAGAAAGAGCATTTCTCCTCACATTCAACTTCATAAGATTGACCCTCTCAATCAATACATTTGGATAGAAATTTCAGAAATCAATGCTAAGAAGATATATATAAAAATTTACTATTCTGCACCTATCAATTCTACTTTTTATAAGAAAAAAATCTAGATAGAATTTGTCCCTATAATAATTTAGAACAAGATATTTATAGTTTGAGAAATGAAGGTAATATCCTCCTGCTAGGAGACTTTAATGCTAGGACTGCTGCTAACCAAGCTACTATTTTAAGCAATGATTCTAACCATAGTAATTTATGGCTAGATGAGGACCTTGTTTTAACTAATAGCTACAAAAGAAGCTCTGAATACCTAACTAAGTATTTGTTTGGTACTGAGCTAGTCAAGCTCTGTAGCTCTCAAGACCTAATAATTTGCAATGGAGTAATGAAGTGGCCAAACTCCAACCAAATGATTTGTATTCATGGGCTAGGTAGTAGTGTCGTAGATTATGTGATATATGATATCCCCGTTTCCAACCTAATAGTAACTTTTGACCTTTTAAATGACCATGAACCCGACTCTAATCATAGACCTTTAACCTTGACTCTAAACTTTGCCATGCACATGAGCGACATTTAAGAGAATTCTAATAATCAAAGGAAACTACTCTTTGAAAAAAGTAAAGTTGATATTTTCTTAAAGGATTTAGAATTCACCACAAGATCACAACATTGAATAAAGGACAACATTGAATACCTCTATCATAATTTTACAACTACCCTTTTCACATATATTAACAAGTTATCTTTCGAGGTGTCATGTAAAAAGAATAATAGAACAACCAACTCTTGGTATGATAAAGAGTGTAAAATTGTTAGGAAATCCATTAGGGATGCTTCTAATGAGGCCTTAAAAGTCGATGAGATCAATACGTACAAATCCCTAATTAAAAGGAAAAAAATGGATTATATCAATAAAAGGAAAGAGCGGCTTTCACAACTATCTAAGCTTGATCCTAAGAAGTTCTGGAGGTAAATTTTAATCTGCAATTATAAAGAAAATAAAATGATTCCCTTAAGGGACTAGAATTCCTACCTTAATTTTTTTTATGAGTTCCCTAATGTCGTGGACACCCTTCCTATTGTCCCTACATAGGATGAATATTTTTCTTTGGATGACATAGAGTTCGAGGTTAAACGACTTGCAAATGGGAAAGCTAAGGACATTGAAAGCTACCAAGCTGAAATTTTTAAAATCGAAGGGCTTGTCCCCATCCCTCACATACACAAGCTCTTCAATTTAGCAATCAAACAGGGCTTCCCTAAACCATGGACACAAAGCCTCATTGTTCCTAATTTTAAAAATGGGGATAGAAACCTTCCCTCTAATTATAGGACCATTATGATTAGCCCGATTTTAGCCAAACTATATGGAATTATCTTGGAAAATAAGATTAGCCTATGAATAGAAAGTCACGGTAAAAGAGCTAAAGGCCAGGCCGGGTTTAAGAGGTATCATTCAACTATGGAACATCTTGTTACCTTTAGGATCATTGCAGATGAGTTCTGCAATACTAAAACCAATCTTTTTTGTTGTTTTTTTTTACTTTAGAAATTTTTTTGACATGGTTCCTAGGAAAAACCTTTGGGATAGCTTGGAAGAGATAAAAGTGCCTTTCAAGTTGAGGGTTGTTGAAATAAGATTGTATGAGAACGTTATTTCCAAGTTTAAGAACATTGAGGGATGGTCAAAATAAATTAATTGCAATATTGGAGTAAAGCAAGGTTGTCCCTTGTCCCCCGCCCCTTTTGGCATATACATTGACAAGTTAGAAGATTGCTTGGAAGAAGCAGGTTGTGTCAGCCCTACTCTCATTGGTATAGTCATCAATCTTCTTATTTATGTTGATGATATCGTTGTTATGGAAAGGAGTCCCCACAATCTTGCGAAAAAACTGAGAATGCTTAAGGATTTTTTCTCCAATATGGGTATGACTGTTAATACTCACAAGACTGAGGTCATGATCATTAAATCCAACAACATCACTTATGGTACCTTTGTATATGACAAGAAAAACTTGGAGGAAGTGAATTCATAAAATATCTTGGAATCGATATTCACCACAAGATCAATTGGAATTATAACATTGAGAAAAGGATGATTGGAGGATGGAAAGCTTATTATGGGATTGAAAACAATTGTAAACCAGTCGATCTTTGGATATGGGATAAGAAGAAAATCCTATTTGAGACTCTTTTTATGCATGTTATTCTATATGGATGCAAAGTTTGGGGATGCAATATCTCTCTAGAATATTGGAGAATGATTGATCCATATTTATGAGCGGAACGAAATGAAACCATAGATTTATAATATTAACACATAGACACAGTGAAAAATAACAGAGATACAATAAAACTTGAATTCTATTAAATAAGAAATATGATGAAAACTGTAAAATGCAGACTGAAAACAAGCTTGCTAGAATGGTGACAGCTTATCTCTAAGAAGAGATGTGACGACTACGCCCATTTGCAAGAAGACGAGTACAATGAGGCTCTAAAAGAATTTTTACAATAAACATGAATGCCAAAACCCTAGACATCCAAAAACCTAACCCTAGGAGATGAAGCACCAAAAGTCATGTGGGCCCCATTGGGGTAAGTTAGTACATCAACTTCCTGAGGTTGTAACTTTTGAATATGATCTTCATTTAGGGCACATGATAGCTCGTTGGAAAGGTCTTGATGAGGAGCTTCAATTACAAGGCTCAATCAAATATTTTGGCTATCGTTAAGGTTCCTGGTCATGAAAATATGTCGTTTAGGCCCTCAAAATGGCTCCAGAAGTTTGGGACTTGAAAAAATGCTGAAAATAGCAAGTTGCCAAAAAATTGTTTTGATCCAGTTGGAAAAGGTGGGTTGCCACTGACATCCTCTTGGTTCAATCCTCTCTCCTTAGGAAGCAATGGTCTCCATTTCTTTGAGTGCCCCCATCAGATGAGGAAATATCTGCTAAATTTGGCCCCGAGTGAGCCACTTTCCTTGGTGGAGGAGCTGCCCTACTTTGACAACCCGATAAAGATGGATCCTCAACTAGTGAGTGCCCTTGACGTGTGTGTCCATGATCTGATCAGTGGACATATGTTCCATGTAGTCATGGTTGAGCTATGTTGGTGTCAATTGTTTTTCTATCTCCGAGGTGTCCAATAATGGTGGAAAATAAGGCCGAAGGAGGTCCACATTGAACAATGGGTGCAAGCCAAGGAAGGGGGGAAGGTTGAGCTCAAAATAATTTTCAGTGATAGCCTTGGTGATGGTGTAAGGTCCATAATGGAGTAGATGAATCTTTCGATGAGGCACTGTAAGGCGTTCTTTTTGAAAGTGCAACCAAACTTTGTCTCCCACTTGTAACTGGTGTGGCACCCAGTGTTGATCATGGAACTGCTTGTACTTACCATTTGAATTCTTTAAAATATCTTGAACTTGTTGGCGGATGTGTTGGATCCACTCAATGAATTGGTTGTCTTTGCCAGCTTCAGTTGGAGCATGCGACTAGTTGTCCTAGGTGGATGCAATGGGTAGTGCAACATCCATGGGACCCAATGGTTGAAATCCCAACCCCACCTGAAAGGGGTTGTGGTCGATTGAGCTATGTATGGATCTATTGTAGTTGTGTTGAACATAGGGAACAATCTCATCCCAGGTTCGAGGGTGTTTGGATTTGTACATGTGCAGGATGTGCACGATTATCCAGTTGACGACCTCAGTTTGGCCATCCATATAGAGGTGGAAGGAAGTAGACTTGGTGAGATTGGTGTCCAGTAGTGACTAGAGGCTCGGCCATAATGTGTTGAGAAACCGACTGTCCCAATCTGAGATAATAGTTTGTGGGATCCCAAAGTGTATCCACACTCATTTAAAGAAAATCTTGGGAGTGGCCTCTGCTGTGATGCTCTTCTTGCAGGCAACCTAAATCACCATCTTGGAAAAGCGATCAACAACCAAAAAAAAAACAGTCATTTCACATCTTGGTGGATGAAAGGCCCGAAATGTAGTCCATTGAAATGGATTCCCAGGCCCTGTCGAGAGTAGGCAGAGGATTGTACATGGCTTGTTTCTTGGTGTTCGGTTTGGAAATAGCGCGACAGTGCAAGACCATATATACTTGTTGATATCCTATCGAAGTTTCATTCAGTAGAAATGTCGTTGCAGCACTGCCACTATTTTTTCCACTCCGAAGTGTACTGCCACCCAATTGTAGTGGGCTTCCCAAATCAGTTTCGCTCGTTGGATTGATGGAATGCAGAGATGGCCCAAATGGCACAACAACCCATCCTGAAGATGGAAATTAGTGACAGTTTTGTTTTCTCACAACATCTGGTACGTGTTGGAAAAGTCAAGATCTGTCTCATAGAGGTGGGGCCATCCAGAGGTCTCTTGTCCGCAAGAGTCTAGCACTGTGGTGAGTGTCGCGACTGGAGATCGATTGAGGCAATCAACGACTCAGTTGGAACTGCTATGAATATGTGGACCACTTCTGATGGTGGTCATTCTGCAATTTTCCTTGTATCTACATGAACTGCAACAACTTATGATCAGTGTGGATGATTGTCTCCTCCTCGAGAATGTAATTCATCCATTGGTGACAAGCTTGCACAATGGAGTACATTTCTTTGTTGTAAGTAGGGTACTTATGGACGACACATGATAGTGTCTCACTATGGTAGGCCACAGGGTTCTTGTGCTGAGAGAGAAATGCACCCACATCATAGTCAAAAGCATATGTCTCAATCTCAAAGGGTTTTTCCAGGTCAGGTAATGAAATCATTGGGGCTAAGCACAAGCGTTGCTTCAGATCATCGAACTCTTTCTATTGAGATAGGCCCCACACAAATTTTTCCTTACCACCACCTCTGGTTATTTGGCTAAGGGCCCATGCAATATGGGAGAATCCCAACATGAACCCACGATAGAAATTAGCAAGGCCTAAGAAGCCAGTCATGGATGACTTGGATCTTGGTTGTATCAACATGCACACCGTGTGCATCAACAATGTAGCCTAGGTACTGGAACCTATCCATGTCGAAGGAGCATTTTTCCAAGTTGGCATATAACTTGTGTTGTTGCAAAGTGTGCAAAACCTACTGAATATGCTGCAAGTGTTCTGCCCAAGTCTTGTTGTAGATGAGGATGTCATCTAGATACACCAGCACAAAATAATTAGTGAAAGGTTGTAAGATATCATCCATCATCCTCATGAAAGTTTTTGGAGCATTTTTCAAACCAAAGGGCATGACCGACCATTCAGAAATACCTTCTTTTGACTTTAAGGCAGTTTTCCATACATATGTTTTCTCTATTGGGAGCTGATGGTAGCCAAACTTCAAATCAATATTATTGAAGTATTTTTCCCCCTTGAATTGATCAATGAGATCTTTGATTCAGGGAATCAGGTACCGGTTCATGACTGTGATTTTATTTAGGGCTCACTAATCAATGCAGAGTCGCCAGGTCATGTCGTTCTTCTCCACCAGCACGATTGGGCTTCCACAAGGTGATGAGTTGGGTTAGATGTGCCCCTTGTGGAACAGTTATTGGATCTGATGCTTGATCTCCTCATTTTCTAGAAGAGAGTGGCAATAGACTATCCCATTGGGTAGGAGTGCGATGGGGGTCAGATCGATGGGATGCTTGACCTAGCAATGCAGAGGTACCTGAGTAGGTGATGAGAAGATGTATTTGTATTCTTCCATGAATTTATCCAGTTTCTTTTGTTGTGTGGAGAGGTTAGCCATGGAGGCCATGGGTGTGGCTACAACCTTTCGCTCGCTCTAAGAGAAAATCTGATGGTGTATGGTTGAGGGTGCGACGTTGTTGACATGGATAGCCGCTTAATGACTTTTGCTGAGATGCGGTTCTTCTGGACACCACTATCAACGATGAAGTGAATCATATTTCCTTTCATCCACATCAATGAATTAAAGAGGTGTTCACCTTCCTCTGGCTCTTTAGGTTCATCGGGATGGATCTTGGTGTTAGAAACGATGGCATTGGGTTCTGTGTCAATGATCTGTCTCCCCTTTTCTTGTTCTAAATCAGAGTCGGAACCCACATCTAATTCATAGGCTTTTACTTCAACCACCAATGACTTCTTTGAGCGACAATCAACATTGTTATGCCAAGGGCTCTTATGGAAGTCGCACCATTTCCTGGTATCTTTCTTCATCTTCCCATTTTCCTTCTTTTCTTTTGGCTTGAACTAGTTTTCCTGAGGTTGCCCATATTTTCTCTGTCCTTTGTTCTGTGGAATGGGGATTCCCTTGCCCTGCTTCTATTGTTAGGGGTTCCCAGACCCAAACTATCGCGTCTTTTATTTAATCTTTTGCTCGATTTTGACAACATAACGATAGGTCGTGCCTAAGGATGAGATGTACAAAAAATCCATTTATGTCTGGATGTATCTACGCATACCATCGCGGTACTTGAGCACTAGATTTCTCTCTTAACATTTGATACCCAGCTTGGTGTGCAAGGTATGGAAGACATTAGTGAACTCTGGCACTGTTTGGTCTCTTTCCTGTCTCAGTGTGATCCATCTTGTATACAAATTTTCATAACTTCCAACAATGTAGTATTGTTCCTTAATAACATCCCTAAAGGAACCCCAAGTAGGTGCAACTGAAAATAATGTGGATCTCTCTATTTCCTTTTTCTCACAGAAATTCTTCCACCAATATTTGACATGGGGGGCGACCTTGAGGAGCGCAAATGTAATCTTTTCTCTATTGGAAAAGTTGTGGACAGAAAAATACCCTTCTAGAAGGTTTAACCATTTATCTACATAATTCACATCTATTTGACCTTCAAATATAGGAATATAAAAATTGATATGTACCTTGAAGGGGGTGGTGCCTCCGCTTAATGTGGATGCGTCGCTTGTCGACAACCGTCGAAGGATTTGTGCAAAGTTACCCATCATATTGTTCCTTTGTGGCTCAAGGGATTCCTCGAGCAACATTTTGAAAGGACCTCTTGTCCCATCGCCTTTCTTTTCACCCTCCATGGACAGTTTCTTTGGCGTGCGAGAAAATTTTTCCTCAAGAGAAACAAGCTCGAGACCCATTCTCTATACCCTAACCGCGTCAAGGACATGGATTAAAAAAACGACAAGGAACAGACCGCTCTGATACCATTGATACGGATTTATGAGCGGAACGAAATGAAACCAAATATTTATAATATTATCACAGAGACACAATGAAAAATAACAGAGATACAATAAAACTTGACTTCTATTAAATAAGAAATATGCTGAAAAATGTAAAATGCAGATTGAAGACAAGCTTGCTAGAATGATGGCAACGTATCTCTAAGAAGAGATGTAACGACTACACTCATTCACAATAATATGAGTACAATGAGGCTTTGAAGGCCTTTTTACAATAAACATGAATTCCAAAACCTACGCCTAGGAGATGAAGCGCCAAAAGTTATGTGGGCCCTGTTGGGGTAAGTTAGTACATCAACTTCCTAGGGTTGTAACTTTTGCATACGATCTTCGTTTAGGGCACATGATAGCTTATTGGAAAGGTATTGATGAGGAGCTTCATTTAGGGGGGTAAATTTGAGCATTTCATTGTGATTGAGGTGCCCAATCATGAAAAAATTTCATTTAGGCCCTCAAAATGGCCCCAAAAGTTTGGGACCCAAAAAACTGCTAAAAATAGCAAGTTTCCAAAAACCTGTTTTGAGCTAGTTGGAAAAGGTGGGTGGCCACCAAAATCCTCCTAGATAAAATATTGAGAAAATCCAAAAGAATTTTATAACCTATAATCTCAAAATTAAAGGAAATATTCCCTATATTATCGTCCTCTTAGAGGCAAGCCTTTTCCCCATTGAGAGCATGACTATGACTAGAAATCTAATGTATAAGGACAATTTAAACAACATGGAATACAAGAGGCTTCCTAAAATTGTTTCAAACTCTATCCATAACCACTTTTGACTCAAGCGAGGATGTCATAAAGATGCACGATCTTGGCTAAGCCATTGGGGAATCATGAAAGAGACCATTTTGCAGAATAAGAATGCTATTAAAAATATTATTAAATCAAAATTTAAAGATAAATGTGGTGTGATAAAGAGCTAGAGGAAAAAATAAAATTAAGGTATTATAAGGAGGTAATCAACCCTAAATTATCTAGAAGATCAAAATTATCTCTTTGTTTTGACAAGTGTAAAGAAAAAAATAAGCATTACTAAGATAAGAATAAATTCTCATTGTTGAAAATACTAGACAAACACTTAGTCAACAATAAGATTTCAACCACCAATAGTCATTCACCAATAATGCAAGTTAACACATGCATTCAACTGGAACTATGAGCATAAATACAAATGGCTACGCATTCAGAAAATCAATAACGAAAATAAATGAACAATAAACAACATTCATTCACACATTTCACAAAAAATATTTATGGGCAATGCCCTTGGAAAAACCCCGAAGGGAAAACCATCCAAGGAGAAATTCTTTTATTGAGCTTGCAGGAAATATTTATGAGTTTACAACAACAATATTTTCAGCATTAAATATGATTGTACTTATCTCACAAATTTTCCCAACACCACCTCAATTTCTATGCCAAGCTTGTTGTGTCATTTTCTATGCATGTACGACCATGTATGGCCCAATACAACAATACGACCTTGATTTTTGTGCCCATGTTTGTTGTACAGTACACTACCCTACTGTATGGATTTTCTAGTAATAAAAACACCTATAAAAACATGCCAAGACCTGCCTCGATTTATGTGCTCCTACTCTTGTTGTACGACCAACAATAAATGTTGTAAGGACCTCCTTTAGCAGTTGTGTGGAATATTCATAAATATTGAACCTTTCCTTGGCATGTGTTCCCTCTCTTTCCCTTGAGATATGTGCCCCACTCTTGTTGTCCCTCTTTCCTTTCATCTCAATCTCTCTTGGAATGTGTGCCTCTTCACATTCCTCTCAACCTCTCCTTGAAAAGTGTGCCCCATCTCCCTCAAATGATGCCTTTATTCACTCGTTAATGAGTAATTTATCTAATCTTATATCTCAATGGTTGAGATTCGATCTTTCTCCACAAGATCAATGGATGCGACTTATCTTACGTTGAGTTTAGTTAAATCACTTAAGTGATCCAAACTTTATAAAGTCACTTTTACCCATTAAATAATAAAATACCCAACTTAAATTTATAAAATCACTTTATAAAGTTAAGTCACTAGAGAGAGACTTTTTCTCAATCACTTCTGCATGCTGGGCTCTGCCAATGCAGAGGTACCTCCGAGCTACAAAATCTAACACTCCCTCTTAGTGAGGAAGGTACTTCTGGTATCACCTCCGCCATGATCAATCATGTCCTCTTCCTCTATAGTTGATCCCTTTGAACTAGAAGCCTCTACTCCCTCTGAACTGGAATCCCCCTTTGCTACCTAAACTGAACTTTTATATGGAGATTTGTCCATCCAATACATGCTCCTAGGATTCTCCTCATACCAGTTGAGTCTTTTGAGAGTACTGGAAAAATACCGAGTCCCCAGTATCAACTCACTCTTCCAGGCAATCACTCTCTTACGGTAACACAGATTCTAAATCCAAGAATCCACTTGATCCAACCATAGGTTGTCCCAGAAATATGTATAAGCTCTCATACTGAACACCAAGCAATAAAGTTGTGTTTGGAGTATCTCCCTTTGGATACAAAAAAACCTATCCAAGGAAGAATACAACTCCACATCCATCAACCTCCAAAGCTGACACTGAGAGAAAATTTATTGGCAGCTCTAGAACAAATAACACCTTGGTCACCTTCAGAAAACCTCCCGACTCTAGTTGGAATATCATGCGTCCAACCTCTTTCATTTCATGTATGATGCTATCCCCACAACCCACATAACAGTCTGAGTCTATCTCTAAAAAACTGAGGAACTTGACCTCATTCCCGCCATATGCCAAGATGCACCATTGCCCACAAACCACACTCCAATGTCCCCAAACTCTACACTATCATTGCCTGAAAGACAAGTCATCATAGAAAATTCCTTCTCGAACCTCTCAGTGAATTCAATAACCTCAGGTGATGCTGATACCTCTGGATCCTTCTTCTTCTTTGTGTTCGAACATTGACTAGCGTAGTGGCCAGTCTGATGACATGCAAAGCATTTCACTTTACTCATGTACTTCTTCTTGTCTTTTCTCTTTCCCACAAGAGAAACATTCTCCTCGTTTGCATCACCCTCTGCCTTCTCTTGATCTATGTAAGTTTTAAATTGTGAAGTAAATCAATGCATATAGATTCTTAAGAAAAACAAAATTTAATCAATGGCTCATACACAAAGTACACAGAGATTTTATACCGGAAACCCTCAACCGGGAAAACCTTTCTTATATTCATTATATCGAATTTCATCATTTACTATACGATATATACAATGTTTTTAGGTATTCCATAGATACCAAAACCCTAATCCCTAAAACGAAGATTATTTTTAGTAAACCGCTAAAAATAGCAAAAACCGCCCAAAAAAAAAAATTGGGGCGTTGCACGTAACCAGGGGGTGGCATACCTACCCCCCCTAGGAAATCGCCTGGCGCACATGGCACAAACAAAGCACTAGTACGAGGGATCGTCAGACGCAGTTTCCATATCTGACATGCCCACACACACACATGCAAATAATATAACACATACCCAACATACTATGAGATCCCTCCCAGATCTCCTCCTAGGTAAAATCACCCCACAACCTCTCCCAAGTGGTAAAGTTCTCTCTTCAAACCACACAATTCACAAAAACATCCTAGTATTTGGTGAAGCCCTTGAGGGCTATGCGCACCAACTCTGAGTCTAGAATAATCTCCCCTACAACGACCAACTCATCCTTCACCTATCTAAGTCGGGTGATATAGGAGGCCACACTCTCTCCCTTGGCCATCCTAGTGTTTTGGAGCTTGTCCCTTAGGGCCATATTTCTGTTCTCGTTCTTGTTCTCATACAAGTTTGTCAGTGCATCCCACATTTCCTTGGTTTTCAGCTTCTTAGCCAAATGTGGAATCAGGTGGTCTCTTACTCCAACCAAGATTATCCTTTGTGCCCTTGATTCCTTCACCTCATGGAGGTCTAGGGAAATGGAATGTGACAAATGTATTGTCACGATGGTACTCACAAATTCCCACAACTTGTTCTCCTTGAGAATAACTATAATCCTTACTTTCCATTGCATATAGTTAGATATCCCCTCCAATGTATCCTCCTACCTGAGACTGGAAGTCATCCTTTTCCAACTCACAAAGACCCTTTCTTTCCCTTCTTCTTCCAAGAAAAGACCCATGCAAATCATTGATAGCCAAGTGTCAAAATCTGTCCATTGAACCTCAGAGCCCAAGCTCTGATACCATGTTGAAAATACTAGACAAACACTTAGTCAACAATAAGATTTCAACCTCCAATAGTCATTCACCAATAATGCAAGTTAACACATGCATTCAAATAGAACTATGAGCATAAATACAAATGGCTAAGCATTAAAAAAATGAACATCGGAAAAAAATGAACAATAGACAACATCCATTCACACATTTGACACAAAAAATTTCCAGGCAATGCTCCTGGAAAAACCCTGAAGGGAAAACCAACCAAGGAGAGATTATTTTATTGAGCTTGCAGGAAATATTTATGAGTTTACAACAACAATCTTTTCAGCATTAAATATGATTGTACTTATCTCACAAATCTGCCCAACGCCATCTCGATTTCCATGCCAAGCTTGTTGTCTCATTTTTTGTGCCTGTATGACCTAGTACAACAGAAAATACAGTAGTATGGCCTCGATTTCTGTGCCCATATTTGTTAAATGATACAGTACCTTGCTGTATGGATTTTCTAGCAATAAAAACACCTAGAAAATCATGCCAAGACCTGCCTTGATTTCCTTTCTCTTACTCTTGTTGTACAACCAGTAATAAATGGTGTACGACCCTCCTTTAGTAGTTGTACGAACTATTCATAAACGTTGAACCTTTCCTTGGGATGTGTGGCCTCTCTTTCCCTTGAGATATGTGACCCACTCTTGGAAAATGTGCCTTTTCACATTCCTCTCAACCTCTCCTTAAAAAATGTGCCCCATCTCCTTCAAATGTTTCCTCTATTCACTCATTAATGAGTAAATTCCCTAACCATAGATCTCAATGGTTGAGATTCAATCTTGCTCCACAAGATCAATGGACATGACTTAATCTTTCGTTGAGTTCACTTAAATCACTTAAGTGACCCAAACTTTATAAAGTCACTTTTACCCATTAAATAACAAAAGACCCAACTTAAATTTATAAAATCACTTTATAAATTCAAGTCACTAGAGAAATAATTTTGCTCGGTCACTTATGCATGTTGGGCACCACCAATGTAGAAGTACCTCTAAGATACAAAAACTAACACTCATGAGCTCCATAGTGAAATTGGGCATTGGTCAATTCCTAAAACACCATGGGATGAAAGAGTATGTCACCTTTGTGACACTAAGAAGGTTGAAGATGAAAAACAATTTCTCTTAGATTGTCCAGCCTATACCCAGATTAGATCTCAATTTCATAATATTTGTCACCCTACCAATCTTCCTAACCTTTTAAGTCAACAAAATTATGGTGAGCTTGGAAAGCTTCTCTTAATGTTTTTCAAGTACTTAAACAAAATTCTAAAGAATTGCAAGTAATCCCTTACCCTCTTAAAGTTCGATAAACCAAATCGGTCTCAGTAGACGTTAATCTTCATCATATCATCATATCATATATTATTATTATTATTATTATTATTATTATTATTTTATTATAATTATAAATCCCTTATCAAAATATTTTTCTTTTGCAATTTTTATTTCATTTCTTTTAAATAAATGATAATAATGATATTAATTTGAAATAAAATCTTTAACAAAAAAACACAATTATATTTTTTGAAAATTTATATTTTAAAACATTAACAAAAACAATACTCATAAATATAGATGATCTTCTTTAAATGAACCCATAAATATGGATGATCTTCTTTAAATGATTATTATTATTATATCGAAGTAAGATATATAATTATATATCTTTTGAAAATTATATTTTAAAACATTAAAAAAAACAATAATGAGGATCTTTTTTAAATGAAACTTATATTGAATTGAGGAGGGATGTTGTCATTTAAAGATATTTACTTAAAAATAAATTTCAAATTTTTATTTATAAATTTATTTTTTTATTTTGAAATTATTATTATTATTATTATTATTATTATTATTTAAGGTCACGGCTAAGCCACACCAAATTGGTGTATGAGACCCTCTTGTTTGTGGGACAAGGGACCCCCTTCGCCCAACGATTTGACTGGTAAAGTCTACGAAGGGTAGGGTAATAAATTAATATAGATTTAGACGGTTCTCTGCTAGGGTTTAGGGTTTTAGCGCTTGACTCTCTTCTTTCTTCCACCGCCCCTAGTGGGGCAAGACATGATTCCAAGTGAGGGAGGGCCGTGAGGTGCCTCCTACAGTCAAGCGGTTGCGTAGGAGCATATAGGCAAGGGCTTCCGCCAACCCTCCTTTGAACCACCATCAGACCAACGCTCGCAAATCTTCTTTGAAGGCGTAGCAAAAGGAAAATAAATGGATATTGGCAATGGACCAATTCAAATGAAAACATATTTTCCTTGGGAACCTGGGAAGTGCATCCCTTAGGCACCATCAACACTGAAATATGTGATTAGAACGCCCAAAATCGAGGAACATAAGCAATACATGAGGGACTATGCGCTGGTGGGAAAATTCCTAGGCCTTTGGACCTTCGAACGCGAGCTTGTCAAATGGATACACCGCTAGTGGAAACCTAAAGGACACTATGACCTGCAACTAGGCTCAAAGGGCTTCTTAACCATCATATTCCATAACCTAGAAGATAAAAACTATATATTCTATGGAGGACGTTATTATTTCAACTCAGATGGCCTCTTTCTGTGATTCTGGATGGAGAAATTTAGCTTGGAAAAAGAATACTTTGCACATGCGTCAGTATGGATCTGTCTATATTCCTTGCCACAAGAGTTCTAGTTAGAAGAGATCCTAGTGGGCACAGGAAACACCATTGGGGCTTATGTCAAATCCTCTGAAGAAACTAAGCAAAGCAGGTATACATCCTATGCTTGTATTTGTGTCTAACTCAATATCTCAAAGCCCCTCCCAAGCTCTATCTCCCTTGAATATCACGATGAAGAATGGTCTCAAACTATTGATTATCAAAACATACCCTTTCGGTGTAGAAAATGCCATGAACATGGACATCTCTTCAAGGACTATCCTCTGAATGCTATGGGAAAGGCCGATAACCTTGAAGAAAATAAATCAAGAGACAGATTCACCCATGTGGTTGGAAGGCGACACCAAACAACTAAGAAAATGGTGCCTACTGCTAACAAGGAACCGCCCTCCAACAACTCCTTTGATGTCCTTCAACAAATTCCTGAAGATATGGACGAGCCACATATACCTCTTCAAGAAATTGTAACTCACTGCAACACAAAAGGCACATCAACAAGCACCCCAATTTTGGAACATCTCTGTCCATNGGAGATACTGAAATGGACCTAGATGAACACGACCTCATGGGAATAGACTTGGAGCATTTAGAACAAGCTTATCACAAGAAGGAGTGGCATACTATCCCTCTGGACCAACTGCGCAAATTCCATAAGTTGTTCCTCAACTCCTCAACGGGTTCTGCAACTAGATGTAGCTCGGGCTTGGGCATCCAGGGCATCCCGCAGAAAGAACAATGCAAGCCTCAGAAGAAGGAAAATAAAAGAGGAGGAAAATCAACCCAAAAGCTCATATAGGAAATCAACCATTTCATGGTAAACTTAGGTCAGATACATCTCGTCTTTGATATCTTCCCCCCTCTCCTCTCCCCATCTTCATCATGAAGCTTATCTCTTGGAATATATGGGGCCTCAAGGGTCGTAGCCGGGAAAGGATTCTACGTGATCGTATCATAGCAGAACAACTAGACATTCTTTTACTTCAAGAAACAAAATGTGCAGGAGCATAAATGATTCAAATCCTCTCCAAATGTTTGAAAAAAGGGAAAACGATGGCCATTGACTCCATAGGCGCGGTTGTTGGTTTGGTCATTCTCTAGAACCCTAGCTCTGTGGTTTTGGAGAATTTCTTCACCATTAAATGGACAATCTCGACAGAATATATACTTATCGGATCCAATAAGCTAGGATACCTTACAAAGTTATATGGCCCAACCACTCAGGGGGATAAGCTAAAATTTATTCAAAATATGGAATGGCTTGCTACCCTCACCACATATCATAGATGGATACTGGGTGGTGAATTCAATATGGTCTGCAACCTAGACGAGAAAAGAGGGGGAATTTGCAGACTTGAGGTGGAATGCATGCACTTTCAAGCATTAATTGACAAGCTTTGTCTCATAGATATGGAAACTCAAAACAACCTCTTTACCTAGTCTAACCGACGCTCAGGGTCCCAACAGGTGGCGTGATGCCTTGATTGCTTCCTCATATCAGATTCCCTCTTGATGGATGGCCTCTTCTTAGAATCCCGTATCCTAGACACCTCTGGATCTGATCACTAGCCAATCCAACTCTCATTGGACATTTTATGTACCCCAGGGTGCAAGCCTTTCATATTCGAGCGATTTTGTCTCACTCATCTAGAGTTCTAAGCCTTGGCCCCAACTTGGCGGAAGGAAGCGTCCATCCCACATAGTTCCAAAATATTCTTATTTTAGCAAAGATTAAAAAAATTTAAGCAACACCTAAAGATCTGGCACAAACAGAACTTTGGGAACATTTTTGAGGCCCAAAAGGAATCTAAATAATCAAATGGATCTCCTCCAAATCCAAATCAGAAATTAGGGTCTCACGGACCAACTCAAAGAGAAAGAAACTCTAGTCAATCAACAGTTGGAGGAAAGGCAGACTCAAGAGGAAATTTTGTGGAGGAAAAAGTCTCGAATACAGTGGCTTCAAGAGGGGGAAGGAAATACCAAGTTCTTTCACCGAGCAACTATCCAGTGGAGGCACATCAATCGAATCACTAACTTGGTCACTGAACAAGGTCAAACGTTACAAAAACATGAAGATCTTGAGAAGGAACTGGTCTCATACTACCAAGGCCTGTTGTCTAAGCCCCCCGGTGATAGATCTCATGCAATAGAAAAGATCACACAACACATTTTAGACGTCATCACTCTGGAACAAAATAAATCCTTGTTAAGACCAATCACGATTGAAGAAGTAGACCTAGATTTGCAAGACACTCCTGAAGGTAATGCTCCTGGTCTGGACGGCTTCACGAAGGATTTTTCCCACTTCTGCTGGCCCATGATACATGATGAAGTTTGGGAAATCATTGAGGACTCTCACATATCTAGACAGGTTCTCCCCTCTCTCAACAACACTTTACTCACCCTCATTCCTAAAGAAGAATGAGTCACTCACCCCAAGCAGTTTAGACCAATTGCTCTCTGCAATGTAATTTATAAGTTGTTAACAAAAGTGATTGTCCGACACCTTAATCCCCTCCTTCCCTTCATCATTTCTCCTGAACAGTCAGGTTATGTTGAAGGTAGGAAAATTCTA
>SNQJ01S0083049.1:0-26635 GCA_010110895.2 Picea sitchensis
CTTGCCTCTGAATTTGAAATGAAAGACCTTGGCCTAATGCATTATTTCTTAGGTCTTGAGGTATGGCAGAGTCCAGAGAGGATCTTCCTTAACCAAGGGAAGTACATGGTCGAGATCTTAAAGAGATTCGACATGCTGGAATGAAAACCCATGAATACACCCATGGAAGCGAAGATGAAGCTGCTGATCGATACTTCATCAGATTTGATTGATGCCATACTATACAAACAGATTATTGGATCACTGATGTACCCGACGAACACCAGACCAGACATTTGTTTTGCCGTGAACACCTTGAGTTAGTTTCTGATAGAGCCCAGATGTGTTCACCTAGTGGCTGCAAAACATGTGATGAGGTACCTTAAAGGTATGATAGATTATGGTCTCAGTTATGACGGAGATCATAATTTCACATTGAGTGGATACACTGATTCAGATTGGGCAGGAAGCGTATTTCTCAGTGATCTTGGATTATGCTATTGTTATCTAATGAAATGCAAACATCTATAATAATGGCTTAAACATTAACAACATGTCTATACATGATTGATCCTATGGTATATGGTACAGGTCTTATATGTGGTTTATTCTCTAGTATATGTTATATGATGTTATGGTATCTATATTTGGGATATCTTATGGTACATGATTGATGCATGTTATACTCCATTTGTTGGTACACAATTGATGCATGGTATGGTACAAGTTTTGGTATAGTAGGTTGATGATACAATGAAAGAGACAGGTTGATGATACAATGATGGTGACAGGTTAGATACAATGATGGTGACAGGTTAGATACAATGAAAATTTGACAGTTTATAGGTTGATGTGACAGTGGTAGTGACAATGACAGTGGTAGTGGAAGTGACAGTGACAGTGGAAGTGATTGTGGTAGTGACAATTGGTCTACATTTATATTTCAAGGCAGCAGGACGAGGCAATGAAAGGGGGTTGTAGCCTCCTTCCGGTTGGTGCCCGAGAACTCAAGGAGTTGGAACTTCCTTTAGATTGAAGCCTAAGAATCATGGGGTTGTAGCCTCATTCTGGTTGGAGCCAGAGAATTCAAGGAGTTGTAGCTTCCTTCAGGTTGGAGCCTGTAAATAGGGAGTCATATCCTCCTTCCAATTACAACTAGAGAATCAAGAAGTTGGTGCTTCCAATGAATGTAATCTTTGATATATAAGAAATCGTTATGTGGTTTTCTCCCATTTGGGTTTCCACGTAAATTCTGGTGTATTGTATATTTGATGTGATGTGATGCTTCTTATGTTTATGTGCTTATGACACATTGATGATATATTGTTGATTGATACATTGATGATATATTGTTGATATACTGTGATTAAAATTAATAAAATTTCTCATATTGATTCACCCCACCCACTATTCCAATAGATATTTTTCAGTAGAGGAAGCCACGACAGAGGAAATAGAGGCAAAGGAAGAAGACCAAATTATTTTTGGCAAGGAAAAAACAAGAGACTCTAATTTTCCATTCACTTTGATGCTAATTACAATGAGTTTAATCAACTCTTACATATAGGTTTCTTGAACTTATCTGAACAAAGATCCTTTCAACCTTCTCTTCCACCCGAAACACCACATTTACATCCTCATCCTAGCATTTATGGCATACCAGTACAACCACATGTGTCCTTACAACCATAAATTCCAATCAATGATGGTTGGAATGATGATGTAAATCCTCCCCAAGCTCATGTTAATGGATGGCCCACATAGTATTTTCCATTACCTTCTCCTCCAACTAAGTGACTTGCCCAACACATTGTCTTGAAAGAATAACATGCCCACTAAACTTAGCCACTAAAAATACTTAAGTCCCTTGCCCAAGAACCTGAACCTTCTAAAGGAAAATAATTGGCCAATTCTGCTAAGTCCGATCAATCCAAAGCATCCTCACATTCAGTAATATCACATTCCCAACACCCTAGACATGAAGATAGACATATCTCTTTTGGAGATATGCACCTAGAGGAATTATAAGTTAAAGGTAAAATTCTCATCAAGGCAGATTCACAGATGCCCAAGCTGATAGAGTCTAAGGAAAGTGGACAGAGGCAGACTGCCTCAAATAAAAAATATATTTTCTGATTTTATCATGTATTTTACTTTGGCTTCACTGTTGGGACAAATTTTGTTTATTTTTGGACAACAATATGTTTTTGGACAACTTGTTGACTTACTTATTTTGGGCATGTACATACATATATACTTAGTATTTGGAAGTCACAAGTATGTTTTTGAAATATTTGACGGGCGGGTTGATTGGGATATGTGTTTATAATGATGTTTTGATGGCATTGATAGATATTTATTGATGGAGGCACAAGGGAATATTTTGAAAATTAAACAATAATGTTGTTTCCTTATTTATGAGTGCAACTATGTGAGACATTCTCCAGATTACAAACCTATGAGATGTGGATCATTGCAACTATGTGAGTCTTTCTCTCAGCTTACAAACCTGAGAGAAATCCCTTAAGAAGGGTATGTGGTTCCTTCCTGAGACAGAGCTAGGAATGTAGAGATGACCTCCTCCATTCATAGAGTTGAGAAGAACTCCAGATGATTATCTAGTGGGAAAGGTGATTTATTGAGTTAGACGTGCCTGCAGCTGAGCACAAGGTGAACATGTGAAATCCCAAAGTGTTGGGTGCATCGTCATGTGAACATAAATGAAGATGATGTATTAGCCTCCTTTGAGCAGCAGAGTTGACGAGAAGACTCCAGATGATTCTCCTGTGTGAGGCAGTGGGAAAGAAGAACTGTAGAGTGGATGTGCCTGTGGACGAGCACAGGTGAACGTGTGAAGATTTGGTTCTTCTGTGTAATGCAATGAGCTAGATATATGACATCCCTATGGATGTGACCCTAGTGGATGAGAAATAGTGGGTGTATCAGATCCTTTGCTATATATTGGTCAAGAGTCAAACCTTCTTGTAACCCTAATTGTTATGTAAAGGGTATAGGTTGACCCCTCCTTAATGTGTTTAATAATAAATGTAAAAGATAATTAATCTAGTCAATATAAATTATATTAATAATAATTATAATGTGACTTAGAGAGGTCGGCCCTATTGAGCCAATAGACACTTATGTTGATAGGACAATTCTAATATAAGTAAAGGAAGATTCCCCATTGTGGAATCATATCTTTCTTGTGAGTTTGGAAATTTCAGCAAGTACATTTACTTGGGAAAAGTGCGCACCTCTCTTGGGCGCTAGAGTTCTAGGGTTTGAAGCACCCTCTTGTGTGCTAGGTATTTCTTGGTGGTGAAGGTATTTCTCTTTAAGAATATACAAAAGTATTTGGCTGGGTTTTCTTCCCTTGTTGAGAAGGGTTTCCCAGGATACTTCTTGTGTTCTTGTGCATGGTGTTTCTTCTTGTGATCTTGGTTGCTGCAACATTCTTATTTATGGTTAAGACAAATGAAAATTGAAATGAACTACATTCTTAACCTATCTTATTGAAAAATCAACATGGTATCAGAGCATAGGTCTTGAAGAACCCATTGCACAAGCTACAAGATTTTACCGGTCTTCCCCCTTCTTTTGCAGTTCCGTACGACCCTCCTAGGGTTCCCAGAAAATCCATATGAACCTCTTCTTTTAGGTGTTTCAGCTCCTTAAAACTTGAACGTTGAGGCATTATTTGGCTTAGGAGAGTACGACCTTCTCCAGTGTACCTCCAGAGACTCTCAAAATGAAATTCTGAGCATTTTGAAATTTTGGTCCTAGGCTTTCTAGGGTTTCACCAATTTCTACAGAAATTTCAGAATTAGGGTTTATGCAACTCATTGAAAGGTCTCTTCAGCTCACTAGTGTTATTCTATATTTAAAAGGCTTATTGGTGGCAGTCGTAAGTCCAACTAAACCTAAAAAGTTCTATCCTAGCCTAGTTGTTAGGTTTACTAGCCAAGATGACAAGGGTTTGTAAAAAAAAAAAAAAGAGCAAAATCATAATGAGAGGAAAGCTTGATGATTCAAGCAAACTCAGTTCTAGGAAGACAAGACTTCAAAAGAAGATTCATTGTGGGTGACACAAAATGTGACACTGTGACTACCTCCTTCATGAAGATGTCAGAGGACAAAGATCAACCATGTGGCATTGGAGAAATCATATCAACACCCTTAGATATGCACTTGTATATATATATTATTTGTATCATTGTCATGAGGGAAATTGCAAGACGAAGGAACCTTTTGCTGAAGTCATGGATCTAGAGGGATCTCAGTGCATTCAGAGGAACGACACACTTGAAGTGAAGACTCCAGGTTTGATTGTTGTAATTGTCATTCCTCTAACCTATATTTCTAAAAGTTTGCTACATTACAAATAGGTGTTGTCGCTGCGACAACATTCCTTAAATTGTTTTGATTCTAGAGATGTACTCATTATTCTCCTTTAGGAGATATTCTTGTATTGGTTATTTTTGTTTTCTTTTTCTAGATAGGTTAAGAAGAAAATAATATAATTATTCTTCAGAGGGAGTCACTTGACTCAGAAGGAGCCAAAACCATTTAAGAAAGAGGAGGAATAGAACCATCACTAAGACAACCAATGCTACAAAGAATGATCATAGTATTTCTAGGATTCCATGGGAAGAAGCATGCATGACACAATATATGTGTAGAACAAGAGTCTTCACCAGACTTTGAAAAAAATAACTCCCGAAGAAGTCTTCACCGGAATGAAGCCTGAGATTAAACACTTCAGGTTATTTGGGTGCCCAGTGTATTTTCATGTACCCAAAGAGAATAAGTCCAAGCTAGATATTTTAGAAAGAAAGGATACAGTGAATATTCAAAGACATTCCAGATCCACATCCCTGGTTAGAGACAGATTGAGACAAGCATAAACATTGTCCTTGAAAAAGAGATAGTATTTCAAAGACCCAAAGAATCTCAGATGGAGATTGATAGTGAGACAATACCTTCTCCCCCTTCAACAGTTCATAGGGAGACATAGATTATTCCAGTTGATCCAATTTCTCAAGTTGATATGTTCAAAGATATTGCAGTAGTGCATAAAAGGCCTACTTAGACCCACTCTACAAGAGGCAGAGAAACATACAAGCCTCTCAAGGCACATCCCAAGAAAGAAAAAGAGATTTTCGAGCTATCCTTTAGTCATGAGCCACTTCATTGATGTTGAGCCTCCTTGTCTTAGAGAAGCAACATGAGAACATGTATGGAAAGACGCCACAACAAAAGAATTCTAGTATATCTTAAAGAATGATGTATAAGACATTATTCAGGGACCATAAAAGAAGTCTGTGGTAACTTCCAAGTGGCTCTATAAGATCAAGCATGCAACTGATGGAAGTGTTAAGAAATACAAAACAAGATCTATAACTAGAGGTTTCTCACAAACAGAGGGAGTTGTCTATGATGAGACACTTGATCCAGTAAACTCGATACACTTCCATCCGTACTACCATCCATGAGTTGGAAACTATATCAGGCAGATAGATTCTTGATGAGTTTAGATTTCATCAAGAGTGTTGCTAATCCAAACCTATATTATTACAGTGTTGGTGACGAGAGCCTGATTTTGATGACTTATTCATAAAGCCTTGTTGTTGGATACAAGTAATCCTTGACTTCTGAATTCGAGATGAAGAATCTGAGTATGATGCATTACTTCTTGGGACAAGAATTATGACAAAGGACAGATGAAATTTTCCCGAGTCAAGGAAAATATACAGTGAAAATATTAAAGAAGTTCAATATGACATAATGCAAATCCATGCCCACTCCAATGGTAATGGATTTGAAGAAAATGAGTGATGATGATTCATACGAGATCGATCCATAGATGATTGGATCACTGATGTATCTGGTTAATAGCAGACTTGATTCATGACATGCAGTGAGTGTGCTTAGTCATTTCATGAGTCAACCGAGACAGACTCACTAGACAACATCAAAACATGAATTGAGATATATACGAGGCACAGTTGGATATGGCCTGAGATATTCCTCCAATGTGAACTTGAGTTTGCAGGATATGCCAATTCAAATTGATAAGAAAGTACAATGGATCGGAAAAGCACATTCGGTTGTTGTTCTACCGTGAAGTTTTCCATCGTTTCTTGATGCAATAGGTAACAAAACTCTGTGGCCTTGAGTACCACAAAGGCATAGTATATAGCATCAAGTGTGCGAAGCAATATGGTTTCACCAATTTCTGACAGATTTACCTGACCATGAGATGGATCCTATGATGATAACCAAGGAGCTGTGTGTAAATCTCCTTGAGAACCCAGTGTTTCCTGATGGATCAAAACACGATGAGATGAAACGTCTTTATATCAGAGATATGATGTAGAAGAACCTTCCTACACATGAGCAGATTGTAGACATCTTCACCAAACTAACTTGATGAAGAAAGCCTCCCTAGTTGAGAGGGAGTGTTGATGACTCTAACCAGGACAAAATTCAAAGTACATCCGTGTGAGACTTGGAATGATGAAGAATGCCTCCCTAGCTGAGAGGGAGTGTTGATGAATGCAACTATGTGAGACATTCTCTAGCTTACAAACCTGTGAGATGTGGATCATTGTAGATATGTGAGTCTTTCTCTCAGCTTACAAACTTGAGAGAAAGCCCCTAAGAAGGGTACATGGTTCCTACCTAAGACAGAGCTAGGAACATAGAGATGACCTCCTCCATTCATATAGTTGAGAAGAAATCTAGATGATTATCCAGTGGGAAAGGTGATATGTTGATTTAGACGTGCCTGTGGCTGAGCATAAGGTGAACATGTGAAATCCCAAAGTGTTGGGTGCATCGTCATGTGAACATAAATGAAGATGATGTATTAGCCTCCTCTCAGTAGCAGAGTTGACGAGAAGACTCCAGATGATTCTCCTGTGTGAGGCAGTGGGAAAGAAGATCTGTAGAGTGGACGTGCCTGTGGACGAGCACATGTGAAGGTGTGAAGATCTGGTTCTTCTGTGTAATGCAGTGAACCAGAGAAATGCCATTCCTATGGATTTTCCCCTAGTGGATGAGCACTAGTGGGTGTATCAGATCCTTTTCTATATATTGTTCAAGATTCAGACCTGCCTGTAACCCTAATTGTTATGTAAAGGGTACAGGTCGGCCCCACCTTAATGTGTTTAATAATAAATGTAAAAGATAATTAATCTGGTCAATATTAATTATATTAATAATAATAATTATAATTATAATGTGACTTAGAGAAGTCGACCCTGTTGAGCCAATAGACATGTCTGTTGATAGGACAAGTCTAATATAAGTAAAGGAAGATTCCCTATTATGGAATCATATATTTCTTGTGAGTTTGGAAATTTCAGCAAGTACATTTACTTGGGAAAAGTGTGCACCTATCTTGGGCGCTAGAGTTCTAGGGTTTGAAGCACCCTCTTGTGTGCTAGGTCTTTCTTGGTGGTGAAGGTATTTCTCTTGAAGAATATAGCAAAGGATTTGGCTGGGTTTTCTTCCCTTGTTGAGAAGGGTTTCCCATGATACTTCTTGTGTTCTTGTGCATGGTGTTTCTTCTTGTGATCTTGGTTGGTGCAACATTCTTGTTTATGGTTAAGACAAATGCAAATTGAAATGAACTACATGCTTAACCTATCTTATTGAAAACTCAACAGTCCCCACCTATTAGTTAATAGTTATTATACCCTTATCTTTATTTATTAATATTTGATTATGAATTGTCCCTATCTAACAAAAATTTATTTAAATAAATTAACTAAAAGTAGTTAGAACTACTCAAAACTACGTTTGGAGAATAAAAGGAGAACATAAGGGACAAGCAAAAAGGAGGAGAGATAGAAGCACAAACTCTGATAAGGTTTTCTCTTACTTTAGAGTGATATTACATTACTACTTCATTCATTTCTAAATCACTTAAAAGCTAAGAACTTCTTGTTGATAACAGAGTATTATTAAAGGTGGCAATAAGAAGGGGAAGCATTGATTGTTGACATGCTTCAGAAGGTTGATCATCTGTTTCTAATAGTCTATAAATTCTTATTGGATTTCTAAATTGATTTTTAGTGCTTATTAGGAATTGTTTGCTGAGTCAAGACAGTGGCTTGTTGATCCAGTTTTTCTTAGTCTTGGTTTTACTTATAAGACACTAGTCGTCTCTGAGTGATGTAACATTCCACCTCTAAATTCTAAGTATTATTTTGGTCCTTACCTATTCTAGGATATGAAAGAATGTTTTTGGTTTTATTTCATAATTGAATTAATAAAATCATTTGATGGTTTTGGAGTCTCATTTTGGCCTATATGTGTAATATTTATTTCATTTTTTTAAAAATATGATTGTTCATAAAATTGTTATAAATTTATGTTATAAACATTTCTTTATTTCTTTGTCATAATACAACGTAAAAGACAAAAGTAGGCCCAAGAACACATTTCTTGAGGACTAATTGATATTTTTGCAAAAGAATATAAACATAGGGTAACAATCCTGTCTATCTTGCCTTATCCCAGTAAGATTCAAAAATGTTGGTACAAGGATAGCCATTCATTTTCATCAACATTTGTTTAACAACCATACTAGGGAACTCATCCATAGTTTCTTGGTTGTTGTATTTTATTTTTTGTACTTCATTTTATTCTTTTATTTTCTAATTTCATGGATTTGCATGTCGCACGACAACCTAACATTGGTGATGGTTTGGATGATTAGAATAGTATTTCTCTGACTTTATTCAATCTAATTTTAGAAATAGCTCACACACACGAAGAACTTCATCATTATTGGGATGTTATTGCTAGAGACATTAGAATCCGTGAATAGTGGAAATCCCAACAAATAAAATCCCAAAATCAACCCCCTCAATGAAAGGTTGACTTATCTTCTTTAGATACCGTTATTCTCAGAGGACGAGAGGTTTATCTCCTGATTTCAATCCTCTATTTGAATTTGGAAGAAATAAATTTTTCCTAAAGAATATGCAACCTAAACTCTGGAGATCTTTATCTGACTCATCTATTTCATCGATGTATTTAATTCTCATTTATTTCAAGATGAAATCTTCGGGGTCTTCTTCTAGTTCTAGTTCATCTACTTCTTCACAAATATCTTCCTCCTTCATAATTGGTATCATTTTTAGTCATCACATCCCAGTTCAATCTACAACAAATCCTACAAAAATGATCAAAAAATTCGGTTGATTTCAGTTTGAAGAAGATGAGACCAAAACACCATGGCATGTATCTTCACCCTTGAATATTACAATACCAGCTGCAAATCCCCTTCCAAAATTTAAGGATCATTTTCCTAAAGTCTTGAGAAATGGCACCATTTCCACTAAAGAACATTTAATTGAATTTTCTAATGCATGTCATAATATAGGAGAAAATGATAATAACACTTGCATGCACTTATTTTTCAATTCTTTAGAGGGGAAAGTTGTAGATGAATTTTTTTAATTACCTCCTAAAGTCTTTTTGACCTGGGATAAATTGACTTATTGATTTAAATCAACTTATGGGTAGCCTAAAAACCCAACATATTTTTTAAGGGAACATAATAACATTGTTTATAATAATGGTGAAACAATCAAGTCTTTTAATCTCCACTTCACCAAGTTATACAATTAAATCCTCGAGTTATTCTGCCCTCATAACCAAGTTTCCTTTATTCAATACTATAATGCATTTCCCTCTTCTTATAATCAGAGATTAGAAGAGAATAGCGTAACCAACTTAAGGTTTTCACTTCAAACTTGTTTAGAGTATGAAGAACAATTGGAAAGAACATGCCTTCCCAAGGAATATTATGTGAAGCAGATTGATATGTCAACAATTTTATAGCTTGTTCAAGATATGAGCAATGAAATGATTGCTTATGTGAGGAAAAGAATCACCTCAACCCCATCTTCTGTTGAATCTTCTTCTCAAGCTTTTTTGAGGAATCATCCAACTAATTCTTCATTTTTTAATCAGCCATAGGCTATTCTCTCTGGGGCTTGGTGTAATTTATATGATGACAATCATGAAGAAAATACTTGTGAGGTTCAGAAAAGGGCACAAGAGAGAATCTTTGGAAAAAATACTGAAACAACTATTGTTTCCTTAGATTGGACTCTTGAGAAAGATGTGATGTTAGTAAACACAAGAAATAAATCATATGTGAATAAAGGGAAGGGTAATATTTCCAAAACTACCTTTGCTCCAAGTTCCTCTTCCCAAAACACAAATCCTCAAGTTGTCACAACAACTCAAAGTCCAAAGACACCAGTCTCTTTTCCTCCATCTAAATATAACATTTTTAATCATCTATCTAACATAAAAGAAGATGCATCTCTCTTGGATATGGTCATCGTCTCGGAACAACAACATCATCTAAAAAATTATATGGAAGGTAAAACTTCTCCAATAGCTAGTATATCTGAAAAACTTGATGGGGATGAATCACATGTAAATAGGATAAGTGTAAATAATTTTAGGAATCCTATAAAAATATTTATTTTTATATTTCTGTAAAAATAATGGATAGGATAGCTCACCATTGTTTAATGGATGGTGGATCTGGCCCTAGCATCATGTCCAATATTATTATGGAAGAACTAGGACTCTCTTGCACAAATGAAAACACAAGGAGTAGGTTGTCCTATAATAATCAATAGCAATCAACAATCAGTGAAATTAATGATGTAACTCTAGTCCTTTGTGCCCATCCTGAAATTAGAACTACTCTCAATATTCAAGTAATTGGCATGCCTATTAATAATTACTCAATTATTTTCGATAGAGATTGGCAGAATTTAACTAGTGTTTATTTATAATTATATGGTTCACATATGTCCATCCCTAAAATGGGAAGAATATCATTCTTTTAAGGGAAGGACAAATTTCACCATATATTGAGAAGGTTCCTCAACCAAATGTAAATTATAATGAAAAAGATATGGGTGTATATTCCGTTTTTGTTGATGAAGATGACGCTCCTCTTGAACAACCTAATGATTATGATGATGGAATGTGGTATATCCACTTTGATGGTGCATGTTCAAGTGAAGGTAATGGAAAAGGCATTATATTGTACTCTCTTGTAGGTAAAATTCACGATTTTTCCTACATATTAGAATTTGTTCGTACAAACAACGTTACTGAATTTGAAGCCTTGTTGTTAGGAATTGAAAATGCTTATAACCTAGGTTGTGGTCATCTCACTATTTTTTGAGACTCAGAACTTGTTGTTAATTTGGTTAGAAAAATCTATAATCCTACTAACAATTTGTTGAAAATATACAACCAAGTTGTTTGGGATTTAATTCAAAATTTGTTGTCCTTTAACATCATTCACATCAAAAGGGAATTGAATTCAATGGTTGATAAGTTAACTATTTTTGTAGCTTCTCATATAAGGCAACTGTTGCCTCAAATACCTGATTGCACATTTTTATCCTTGTATCGACCTCATATTCCTAATGATGAAAAATCATGGAATTTTTTCCTCGATGATGAAAGCATTTGTGTTTTTATTCAAAATGAGGCGTATAATCCAAAGGAAATATTTTTTGTCGAAGACAATACAATTCATAAAGGCTTGAATCCTCTTGAAACATCATTCTCAACTAGTGATGTTAGCAACAATGAATATTACAAAGAAGAGGAGTCAAAATGGAAAATAAGAGATATCATTCCAATAAACATTGGGACTCAAGAGCATCCAAAAGTTTTAAAAATAGGAGCCCAATGTTCTGAAGATGAAAAGAAGAAATTCATGGATTTGTTACGTGAATTTAAATATGTTTTATCCTGGTTTTATGAGGATCTTCATGGTTTTGATCCTAATGTCATCCAACATGCTATTTTGATTAAGTAAAGAGAAAACCCTTTCAGGAAGAAACAAAGACCCATTAATCCTATTCTTCAAGCCACCATTAGAAAAGAAGTGGACAAGTTAATAAAATCTCATATATTTTTTACGATTAAATACTCTGAGTGGGTGTCTAATCTAGTTCATGTACAAAAAACAAATGGTGATATTTGTTTATGTGTGGATTTCTGTGCACTTGACAAAGCTAGTGTTAAGGATAACTTTCCTCTTCCCAATATGGAAATTATTTTACAGCAAGTTGCAGGATCACAAATGATGTCCTTACTTGACGGTTTTTCTGGTTGTAATCAAATCTGAGTTAAAAAGACAAAAAAATAAAACCACGTCCACAACTCAGTGGGGCACCTTTTCCTATAAGTGGATGCCTTTGGCTTATCTAATGCAAGTGTCACTTTTCAGAGAGTTATGCAAATAGATTTCGATGATCTTATCGACAATATAATTCATATTTATCTTGATAGCTTAACTGTATTTTCTAAAAACCAATCAGATAATTTTGATCATCTTAAAAAGGTCTTTTTGTGATGCAGAAAATTTGTTATGTCTCTAAATCATGTAAAATATTTTTGACGTTACACAAGGTAAACTTCTCGGTCACATTGTTTCAAATTCAGGGATCAACATTGATCGTGAGAGGGTTATCGCCATTTTAAATATTCTAACCTCTACATCTAAAAAGGAAATTCAATCTTTTATGGGAAGAATTAACTTTGTTAGAATATTTGTTCCTAATTTTGTTGTAATGGTTAAGCCTATTCACAACATGCTTAAACATGATCAATTTTTTTCTTGGATGGAATATGTCAAAAAAGGTTTTGTAGGAATTAAAAGGGCAATTAGCTCCGCATCATTCTTGGCGAAACCAAAATTTGACAAAGACTTTATTATCTATACAAACTCAATATACTAAGCAATTTCAGTTGTTCTTTTTAAAAAAGATGATCAGAAGAACGAACAACTTGTAGCTTACATGAGCCAGAGCTTATTTGATGATGAAATCAAATATTATCTTATTGAAAAACATGTTTTTTTTCTTATTAAGGATATATTAAAATTTCGCCACTTTATTCTTGGCAAGCATACACGGGTAAAAGTCCCTTTACCTACTATAAAAATTTTTATTTTCACAAATTCATCTTTCAAAAAAACTTGCACATTGGCTTGCAAAAATTCAAGAACATGATTTAACGATCACAACATAAAAAATGATCAAGGCACGTGACTTAGCACTCACTTTGATCAACATGTTGAACCAAGTGATTCTTCTGAAAACAATGAAAATGCCTTATCATCACTATTTTTTATTGAAAATCAAAATCTTGATCTTGCTCAACACCCTTGGTACAAGGACCTTGTTTATTATTTGCAATTCTATAATTGTCCTGATTATCTAGAATCTCATCAACGTAGGAGCTATTCCTTGAAGCCTCTAAATATCTGATATTGGGTAGTTCTTTATTTCGAAGATCTGCTAATGGGTTGTTGTTATGATGTATAGATGATGCAACAACTCAGAAAATATTGAGAGAAATCCATGGATTAACAGATTCAAACATTCATATCGGTGATCATTTTGCAACAAAGGCCACTGCCTTTAAAATCTTGAGAATGGGGTATTATTGGCCTTTAATTTTGATATATCTTTTTAAATTTACAAGGGCTTGTGATAAGTGTCAAAAATTTGTTGGTAAGGAACACTTTTCTGCCATGCCCTTGCAAGTTGTTCTTTTTGATTTTCCATTTTCTAAATGGGGTTTAGATTTCATTGGTCCTATCAATCCTCCATCTTTTATTGGACATATTTTTATACTTATAACAACAAATTACTTTACTAAGTGGACTGAAGTTGTACCAGTCAAGCATGCACAAGATGAGCAGGGCATTTCTTTTCTAGAATCAAATATATTTTCTCATTTTGGTCTTCCTATTGAAATTATTTCTGATAACGGGCCAACTTTCATTTCTACAATATTCACTCAATTTCTTAGTAAATTTGGTGTGAAACATTTTACTTCTTCTATCTATTATTCATAGGGAAATGGGAAAGTTGAGTCCACTAATAAAAACTTGGTCAAAATTTTAAGGAAGATCATAGATGATAAACCCCGTCAATGGATTACACTACTCACATATGCACTTTGGGAAGATCATACCACCACCAAATATAGCACTGACCATACTCCATTCCAACTCTTATATGGTCAAGAAGTTATTATTCTTGTATAACTTGAACTTACTTCTCTTTGATTAGCATTATAGGATGAAGAATTGAGCATGATAGATATTTCTCAAAGAATAAATGATTTGCTTGCCTTGGAAGAACAAAGAAACCATGCCTTAGAAAATATGAGAAAAGGCAGCCAAACGTTAAGAAATACATTAACAAAAAAGCTAAATCTGTTATCTTTAGGGTTGATGAGAAAGTGATTCTTTGGGATTATGCACATGCTGATAAAGGGAAACATTCCAAATTTCAGAAGCTTTGGTTGGGTCCATACAATATTGCCTATGTCATAGGTAAGAATTCATACTTATTAAAAGACATGGAAGAGTGATTGTTTTCTTTTACAACAAATAGTTAACATTTGAACCATTATGTTGAACCAAAATGATTTGATTGATCATATTTTGAATGCTTTCTGTATATGTTTTCTTTGATTATGTTTATTTCTTTTCCTGTCTATACAACTGATTTTCTTTTGACTTTTATCAGTTCTGGATTTTTTCTTTCTTTCACATTATGTTTGAGTCAAATTGGATCACTTAAGCCACTTATTTTTTCATGCTAGCTGCAAAATTTTGTTGATATGTTGTGAAATTGATAAGAACATAAACGACAAATGATCTTCTTTTGGGTCTGTAACACTACTTATGCAGTAGTTTCCTATGTGTTGGCTTACTTGATCTACACACAGGTTGTAAGACCTTATGCGCTTTCTCCTCTCACTCGCTTGGTTTATTCTTCTGTTTTTGTGTTGTATTTGTCCTCCATGCTTTCCTTCTTTCTTCTTTGTTTCCTCTTTCTGCGTGCTTATGTTCTTCTACGCGCTTTCTTCCTTCTGCATGCTTTCATTATTCTATGCCTTTTCTTCCAAAATTTCATCCAAAACTTCCTTTCCAACATCCCCCCAACACTCACATGTGGCTTGTCCTGAGCCACTCAGGCATGTTGCATGTTCTTCCACTCTCCAATGAATTATTACAGGGCATCTTTAGTGGATTCTACCTTTGTGACAATGGTGGCTTATTTTTTTGTGATCCCTTCTATGGCCTGCACGATCAAGTCTTGGAGTTTGTTCTCTGTTTTGGACATGACTTGTTTGACCTTCCCCTGCACAGTGGCTAATTCTCGAATAATATTGACTACTTCCTCCTTCCTGGGTCCAAGTATCTGTTGAAGGACCTTATGTTGGTCCCTGAGTCTCTTCAGTTCGACATAGGATTTTTGCTGAGCCAAAATGGCAACCATTCGCTTGATCGGTGGCAATGTTGTCGCCTTCTCTGTTGCCTCATTGGCATGTTCTTAGTGACGACGTACGAAACTGGTGCTATTGGTAGTGGGTACTTGGAATTCACTGGGACATTTACTAGGGGTGCATCATCCTTCAGTGTAGGTAAATAATCCCCGTGGAAAATTTCTGGTGCTGCTGGGGATGAAGGTCCAACTACTTCCTTGACGTCCACATCCACTATTGTTCTCTTTGTTTGCTTCTTCTCTGCATTGTACGGTCCTCCCATTCTTGGTGGTGCCATACTCATTGTATGATGAACTAATGGATGAGTGTTGTGTGTCTATGAAGATCATTGTAACTTGGCTCGGGTAGCCCGACTTTGTTCGCTCCTTCTTGCATGCAAAAAATGACTTAGAGTTTCCGTCCCTCTTAGTGTTTTGTGTGTTCGTGCCAAGTAGACCTGTCGTATCCTGCCTTAACTTCCTTGTCCAATATGGTGTCATAGTTGGTAACTTGGTAAGTAAATTCTCCTTAATGGCCAAATACACCTTATGATCCTCCTTTCGTACTACTGATCTATTCGTGATTTCTGGCGGATTTTTTGATTTAATGCTTATACGATGATTTTATGACCTGTCACGCCAGCTTCCTAACTATCGTTTTCGTGCCTGATTTCTTTTATCGGTCTTGTCGTTTCGAACCTACACAGTAGTGCTTCACTCTTCTAGTTGTAGGCTTTAGAGTCGGGCCCGTCCTTATCTTATATTCAAACTTGGCACAATGTTATTGTCGTGTGTGATGATCAACTCAGTTGTGGCACAAGTTATGATACATTGGTATTTCAACACTCTTTTTCTTTTTCATATCCCTACTTTTTATTTATTTTCTTTTCTTTTTTCTACTTTTTAGTTGGTTTTTCTTTTTTTTCTTGCTACTATGGTACACTTACTATAATACAAGGGTTTTGGCGCATCCCAGATTACTGTGCAGACTGTCAAACGTCTCTATAGAGTTTCAACCGACTTCTATTCACCATTCCTTCCAGGATTTTTCCATCCAAGGTTGCCAACCGCGCAACACATGTCTCGGTTATTTATTGTACCACATAGGGACCTAAACAATGCACGTGAAACTTCATTGGATGTTGGAAATACTTGTTGTCATAGAGTAGTACCAAATATTCAACTTGAAATCTCTTTGGTTTGATGTGGCGATCTTGTCAAGCCTTCTCTCTGGATTTCTGCACCTGATGATGGAAACCTGCAATAAATTGGTCCTCCTCGAGCTAAACTAATTATGCCAATCTCTCCTCTATAACGCTAGTATTAGAGAGCTCAATGATTGTTGTAATGCACAAGCTAGGTAGAATGGACTCCATTGGCATCACTGCTTCCTATCCATAGACCAACCATAACAATGTCTGCTCTGTCAGCTTCTTACTTGTAGTTATGTATTCCCATAGTACTGCAAGAATGGGTAAGTCCCAATCATCTCTTCCTACAATGTATATTTTCATCAAAGAATTCTTCAAGATCTTATTAAAATATTCCACTATGCCATTGGCCTGAGGTGATATGGTGTACTCTTTTGATGATGAATCTGAAACTCCTCAGTTAATGATACAATTGTTCTGTTCAGAAAGTGTGTACCTTGATCACTAAGTAATATGCACATACATACAAACCTTGTGACTATATTCTCGAAGAGAAACCGCACAACCATCTCTGCATTACAATCAATAACCGGTGTTGCTTCCTCCCACTTGGTCAAGCAATTTATCGCAGTGATGATGCATTTTTTCCCTGATCTCCTTGCTTATGGGATGATCAGTCCTACAAAGTCAATATCCCACTTATCAAATGCTTACAACATAACTTTTGTGTTTAACGACATTTCATCTCTCCTAGAATGATTTCCCACTCTTTGACATACGTCCCAGGACTAACAATACTCCTTCGCATCTTTGTGCAGTGTAGGCCACCAAAACCCTGCGTGTAAAATCTTATGTGTAGTTGCTTTGCCTGCATAATGTCCTCCAACAATTCCATCGTGCACTTCCTCTAATATCATCAACCTTTCATGTTCCAGTACACAATGTCTCAATATCCCATCTTCCCCTAATTTATACAAGTTCCCTGCAATCAATTGATAATCTGTTGCTTTTACCACCAATTGTTTCTTCTACGCAACTGTCATCTCAAATGGGGCCAGGCTTGTACTTAGAAATTACACAATGTTTGTAAAGGAATCATCCACCATCCTGACTACAAATAACTATGCATCTGGGAAACTATCATCTAAATTACCTGCATCCTCTCCTGTCAATAAACGTGAGAGATGATATGGTCCTATATTCAACTTTCCTGGTTTTAATATGACCTCAAAGTCATATTCCTGAAATAATAACAACCATTTGCATATTCTTCCTCCTAATATGGGCTTGTTGACTAAGTACTTTAATGCAGAATGGTTTGTATACATCTTGAAGTGGCACCCCAATAAGTAGTTCCTGAACTTCTGTAACGCATAGACCATTTCCAATCCTTCTCGTTCTATAGTGGTATAATTATTTTTAGAGGTAGCTAGTTTCCTACTTGCAAACACAATGGGATGGTTGATGTGCCCTTCCCCGGGTTGTGACAGTACTGCGCCCAACGCTATGGAAAATGCATCTACATGTACATGGAACTCCTTATTCCACTCTGGAAAGATAAATATGGGTGCGATTACCCGTTTCTGTTTCAAAGTGTCCAACCCCTTCTAGCAGTCCTCATTCCATTGAAACTTGGCTTCCTTCTTCAGTAACTTTTCCATGGGTGTTGTAATCTGCACATATCCTTTGATAAAATTCCTGAAATAACCTGTATGACCCAAAGTTTCCCTTAGCTATCTAACTGATGTCAGAGGTTCCAAGCCTAGAATTACTGTGATCTTGGTTGGGTCAACCAATAGTCCTTGTTTTCATACTACATGTCCCAGTAGAATTCCAAAAGGTGCACAAAATATACACTTCTTTAAGTTCAGTGAAATCTGACATCGTCTACATTAATCTAACATGAGTCGAAGAACTTCTATATGATCTTGTAGTAAAATGAACATCGTCCAATCATCCAAGTAAACTTCCAAAACTTTATGGATGAACTCCTTGAATGTTGCCACGACTACTCTAGAAAACACTACATGGGCATTCTTTAATCCAAATGGCATCACTGTATACTGATAACTTCTGCACTCTGTCACAAAAATGGTTTTGTTTTTATCTTCCTACGCAATTATTATTTGATGGTACCGAGAGAATCCGTTGGTAAATGATTAAGTTTCTTGACCTCCTACGTTCTCCAGTACTTCATCCATGAATGGTGTTGGGAATGGATCATGTAATCATGCATCATTCAGCTTCCTTATATCCATGTAGATCCTAATTCCTCTTGTCTTATTGTCCTGCACCACCACGGGGATAATCCACTTGGATTCTTCGACTGGTTCAATGATACCCACGTCTAGAATCCTTTCTATTTCATCCTTGACCTTCTCCATGTACCTCGGGTTTAACATGTAAGGTCTTTATCATATTGGCTTAGCTCTAGGTTTTAGTGGGATATTCATCTCGCCTAAATCACCTACTATTCCCTTCATCTCTGAGAATGTGGTTGGAAATAGATCTCGATATTCCCGCAATAAGTCTGCAACCTTCTCAATTGTTTCATCATTCGAGTAGTCTCCTATCTGCGCAAACTTAGGATTCTCCATTGTCCTAATGTTGAACTTCTTCGTCTTGATAGGTTGTGTGTACGTGGCAGATGCAAGCTCTGGCCCTTCTACTGCGCGCGTTCCTTCTATCTCAGGTATTTGTACATTCTTGGGATCCTCTTCCTCGTATTATTCCTTCGTCACATTATGTCATTCCAATAGCTTGTGGACCATTATCTTGGCTTTATGCGCGCTGCATATGGGTGTTACTTCCATCGTCTCCACCTTTGAGAAGATATTTGTGTGAAAATATATTTGTGGGAATTGTCTTTAGTGTTGTATGTATGGAAGGCGATTCATGTTCAAATGTGAACATGAATTCGAATCTTTGAACCAATTCTTCCCATATTGTTGTCTCCCTGCGCATCTCAATTTCTAAGTACCAATTCTTTGAGATGGTTTCCAACGTGTGTATGAATATGTGCGTCCACTCTATTTCTGGTATTGAGTGCCATAAGGCCCTCCAAATTTCCACATGGCTCATCAAGTCGCTCTCTTCTATTTATTTATGTGCAATTTCTTCTTCCTTGGAGCCAGAGCGTATCTACATTAGTCTATTGCACTGTGCCCAATATTTCATCCCCTTTCTGTGAGCATCCCATCCTCTAGCTGGAGTTTCTTTTAATACAACATCCATAGATAACATTCTCTATTGTTCAGAGATAACAGTCAGCCCATCGTACATGGGTGGGTCACATAGATCCATTCCAATACATCACAAATATTGGTTTATCCACGCACATCGTCTAATTGACACTTCATGCATCCTCTGCTGCCAATTTTCTAGACTGACTTCTGAATCTGATGTGCATGAACTGATACTTCTCCAACTCAATGCACCATCCATTATCGAATCGACATAATCCCCCATATGCGTAGTTAGAGTGTATAAGTTTTCAATGTCCTGCCCTCTTGTTGGTTTTGTGTATCACTTTCCTTCTAATGGGTCCAAAGGTGCAATAAATTTCAGATCCTTGACCTCAAATATAATCTCCCTCTTTTTCAAGTTAATAATTTACTGGTTATCGAACAACCATTCCAATCCCATCAGTGCTCGATACAATTGACTATCATCTAATATCTCAATGAATTCAAAGTCTTCCATGTTTCACACCCCATCTATGTTCATAGGTACTCTTGTTAGTCGCCCAATCAGGACTATCTTATGTTGATTCATGAGCCTTAACTGAGAAGGGGACCATACTAGCTCAGGTTCTCCCATCATCTCCCATGTATGCATAGGTAGCACATTCGCATCGGATCCTAAGTTCAAAATAAAATTGTCCACATCATTCTCTCCAATCTGCGCATTGAACCTGAATTCTCGTTGGTTCTCTTTTTGTGCAATACATGGTTTACCATTCTTTGTGCGACATGGATGTCCCTTCCTTTTCTGTAGTGATCAATAATGTTATATAACATACTTAGCGTAGTTCTATATTTCATTAGTTATACACAAATCCTTAAGAAATCTGTTAGTGTACTTACCTGCGCACTTGTCTTCTCCCGTCCAACTCGATCTTCTATATGAGGCAACAAAGATGTTGATGCTCCCTCATGTGGTCCAAGTATTTCATTTATTGCGTTCTGATATGTCTCTTTCTTTTTTTGTGGATTGAATGTTGGTATAGGCCATGCTAAATTTGTCACCCATTGCTCTATTTGATTTCCTCGAGTTGCCATATCAATGCATGTCCTAGATCCTCCACATGTAACGACTGCTAGTTTTGGTCCTTCACTGCGTCTATTGACTGATATCATCTGCACATTTTGATTTGAAGTATGATTTGGGTTTCCTCTGTCTTTCCATTTCTCAACTAATTGGGGATATTCCTCTATCACGTCATCCAATGCTCTATAATATTTGCACGTCGTACACAAATTTTGGAAATCATGGGTCAAGTGTCCAGGTTGATTACAATTATAACATATAATCAGTCTGCATCCTCCTCTACCAAAATTCCCTCTACCCAAACCTCTACCAAAGTTTCCTCTGTTCCCCTGATTGAAAATTCTTTGATTTTTATACTACGCACCAATCCCCTCTGCAGAGGTGGTCTCCTATTGGATCCGGTACATATATGATGTGCGCTCTCTTAGAAGGTCGAATGTGCGACAATCCTTCTCTTCATGTCCTACAAACTTGCAAAAATTGCAAAACAATTTCTTAGGTGTACTCTGATACTTCTGTAGCAATGAAAATTCAGTGGGGTGATGGCCCTATTTTTTACATATCTTGCAGTATCCCCCCTGGTAGTGGATTCAACACTCCAACTATTAAATACTGTGCAAATGCTAGGAATTCATCCTTGTGATGGCCCTTCGTCCTACATTTGGTATACCACACTTGTTCTCGTTTCTCCCTTCCTTTGGTAATTTTAGACAAATGAATTGTTAATTCGGCCAACTGCGTCTGAACCTGTGCCATTCCTCCTGTATCTCTTGCCGGAGATGCCTCTATTTTCATTGCAATCTCCAGTGCCTCAGGTTGCCATGCAACCTTCTATTGAATCAAGGGTCTTCGAATGTGTGGTAGAAGTCTGAAAATAAACCACTCTTGATGTTGTTTATCTGGAATTTGGAAAGTCAATCTCCCCATCACATCCTTAAAGTGATGGTTGAAATCCCATATTGACTATGTTTGCGCATGTTTGATCTCTTTCAGCTCGGTGATGTACTGCAACTTTGAATTTGGATTTTTGAACTCTTTTAATATTGCTTGATTTATCTCTACCAAATTCCTGGCATGTCCTGTAGGTGTAATGCTTTGTAACTTCATATACCATACCAACACACGACCTCTAAATGTTGTTTCTAACTGCACAATTTTTACGACATCATCCTGTATGTTTTTAGTAACCCAAACTATTTCGCACAAAAACAAGTGTTGTTCTGGATCCTCTGACCCACTCCCTTAAATTCAGGAAGTCTAAGAGTACTATCTACTCCCTCCATGTTGGATTGTGTAGTCCTTCCTCTTGGTGATGTTGGTGAACTTTGATTCTGACTTTTACCATGCACACTAATCCCACTATTCTGAATGCTACTACTATGTACTCCTCGACTAACTATGATGGCTTTTGACAAATCTTCAAATGTTATATTTTATTGTGGTGATGCACATGGGGTCATGGATTCAACACGTGATCATGTTTGAGTAGGACTTACTGGATCCTCTATTACTGGACTGGACTAAGACCCTTCTTCTTCTCCTCCTACATATGGTATCTCCACAATTCAGACTAGTGCACAAGGTTCTCTTTATTTTGGCTCATTGTGTTTCTCTTCTCTCCCAGTCCCAGTCTTTTGCCTCTTGTACCTTTTTCCTCCATGCAACTCTCCAAAATTGTACTCTTCCTCTGGTATGATGCATTCTTGCATCCTCAAGCCCTTCCTTCTGTGTTCATTGCTTCCTTCTCTCAGATGATTCCCGTGTCATCCTATGGCTCCCCCTATGTGCACAAGCCCTTTTAGTTGTCAGATTTCATTATCATCACATGTTTTTCACATAACAACATTTTTATCCATGTATTCAACGATTTCAAGAATCTCCTGCGCGGACCTCTAAAAAAATCTCTTTTTGCCACATTAATTCAATTGTCTTACCAATTTAGGAGTCCAATTCTTTAGTGCTGCATCACTAAACCATCCTGTCTTCTCTACCAACCTTTCTAGCCACTCGGTCAATTTTTTTGGAAATTCCCCAAAGAAAATTTCATGCAGATCCGTGAACACATACCTTTTCATCCATTACTTGTCACTCATCCGAGGGTTCCTTTCCTCTTTTCGTGCATATTCCCATTATTTTCATTCCAACCAGTCTGTGATCTCCTTCTTAGTCGACCTCCAAAACATCCCCTTATTCGCAATGTCCCAGTCCTATAAATAAAACCATTTGTTGGCTTACTTGATATGCGCATGGGTTGTAAGACCCAAGGTTCAATTTAACTTTCCCAACAAAACCCACTAGAAACCATCCCTTTTGAGATCACCTACTTGTGCAGATGAAGTGTCACTCGAAGTATCTATGGGGATTGCAATAACCAGGTTTCTGCAGTAATAGGGGAAAGGGAGGTGGATACCCGATTCATGGTTCCTTCTTCTAGATTATATATGTTCTTGATTATTGGAGAGATTATTGCAGTCATTCATGAATATTTCACCAGGATCAATCCATAACCTAAGTCTAGTATGTAGAATATAACAACATCAATCATAAACACACATAAACAAGTAAAGAACACAAGATACAAGACCATCTCTAACTCCGTCTTTATTCATATTATAAACTTATTACATTCATGACTCTTGCATAATATCAACCTCTCTCTCTTTAGACTCTCATTATTACCCCACCCGTTACATATTTATACCGAAAATCTAGGGCTTAAATCCCTATTGTATCTATCCCAAAATAGCCCATTACAATGCATGGCATGGCCAACTTCAGTTAACTGGTTGTTTGCTTTCTTTTGCTTTTCTCCCTTTATACATCTTTTCTATTGTTCTTCTATTTTTGGAAAGGCCCATTGTCGTCCTTCGCGTTTTCTCCTCTCGCTCGCTTGCTTTATTACTTTGTTTGTGTGTTGTATTCATCTTGCGCGTTTTCCTTCCTTCTGTGTTGTTTCTTCTTTTTGCACGCTTATGTTCTTCAGTGCACTTTCTTCCTTTTGCACGCTTTCTTTATTCTGCACTTTTTCTTCCAAAATTGCATCCAAAACTACATGTCCAACATTATGCCTATAGATTTCTTGTTGAAACATGACATGCAAAATTGTTCCCATTTTCTTCTTTCCTATTCTTCCCTCCTTATCGTTTTATTTTGAAAGCGTATATCACAAAAATGTATGATAGTTTCTAGAAAATGTGATATTAGAAGAACCATAAATTATTCAGTTCTAGCCAATTAAAAATTGCCTACCTTGCAGAGTCACCAAATGTTGACTTGCAAATTAGCCACTAGCCTGCAAATAGTTGCAATGCATAATTAATATATATATATATATATATTTTGTCTATGATATTAAATATTTAACTATAGGTGGGGCCCCCTAGGGAGGAAGAAAGGATGTTTATTTTCAAATATTCCTTGGGAATGAACATCATTGGTCTATTGATGTGGTTTCATTTTCATTACATAGTGATACTGTTTTCTTTTCTTAATATGACTATGAGGCTCACTATCAATTTGATTACACAAGAAAGGAAAAAGGGGTTTGTTTAGAAAACTTCGAAAATCCCTTATGCTTCATGCTTTTCACTCATAAGATGTTATTATGACTTACGCATGAAGATTACATGTCATTAAAAGGTTTCTCTTGCTATATCTCTCATTAAAACACATAACATCTTGTTTAAAACAGGTCATAACGGTCGAGTCCTAAGAAAACACGATATGGTTTAAAAGAGAAGACAAGTTTATTTTGTTATATGGTTTACCATATATAAAATTTCGATTACAACATCACATGTCATTATATATATATATATATATATATATATATATATATGATCCGAAAAGATCTTTTAATGACCGTGGTTGAGTTTTTAATTGCATGTGATTATTAACCATTTAAGAAGCTAATGAAAGAAGATGAAGATGAGAGAATATATCACAGCCATAATACAAAATGCAGATCTGAACTAAAGAAATAAGAACAGAAAACCATAACAAGAGAAGTGATAACGGAGTTCGGCACAAAATTGCCTACGTCTCCGGGCCTTTGTCTTAGTGGGGGAGGCCTCTTTATTTATGTTCAAAGCTCAATAAGTACATCGCAGTAGTGCCATAAGGCTACAAGACTGATTTGGTCATGTTCTTCCAGATCTCTAGAACCCATCAGAAGAAACGACACACAAAACGAATGACCGAAGCTCCCAGAAATAGCCCGCAAGCGTCTGCTCCTCAACAACTTCCCTGCATAAAAATGGCTTTGTCTTAGCTTTGTTTCAGCATAAATCTACTCTGACTATCCTCTATGGCCTCAAATAGGCCTGGTTTTTATATATCTAAATTTGGTTATCCATACCCAACTTCCTCCCAAAATTTGGCCTCAAAAAATGCCCAATATCCCCGAAAAATGGGCAAAATCCACTAATAACAGGCCAAAATCAATTAAAAAATCCAAACTGCAAAGTTAAAACCCACTTTTGCAAAAATTATGGGATAAGCTCCTTATACCCAGCACGCGCCCCTCTTGCATGGTCATATTAATGCCATATGGCCAAGCGCCAACCCAAAAGGCTGTGCGCTGGCCCTCATTCCATATTCATAGGTCACATGCCCATTCAATAGGACCTTGCCTACCCAAAAAACGTGCCAGCTCTTAAGGTTGAGCCCCGAGTTGCATGGGATATGCCCAGAATTTGGGGGCTGGTGCTATCCGCGCTGGTGGTTATGCATTTCCTACGCCCCTGTGGTTACATGCAACAATGAAACCGTGGGCTGGAGCTTAGCCCTAGCCCCCTTCCGCCCATACACTAAAACAATACACTTTATTTACAATAAAGTGAGTTACATTATACAAGATTTAATTTGGCACGTTGGCATTCGGTCCTTTATTAAGGTGTTGAGATTTGGAGAGGAGGTCGTAGGTTCGATTCTTGGGGAGACCAAAACTTTTTCATACACCAAACGAGCCAACCGATGGGTGCCATGTGGCAGTGCATGTCTGGGCCACGTGGAACTCCACCATTTGTTGTTCTTCAATGCCACATGTCAACATGCTATTGGTCCCCATCACTGTCCAGTCACCCTACTGCCTATGCTGCCACATGTCACTTCTGCCACTGCCACGTGTCACCTCCAGAGAGTGCTACGTCACCTTTTGACTGTTGACTTTTTTTGTTGTTGACTTTTTAGCTGTTTGGGAAAACGGTCAAGGTGCGATAACTCTCGCATACGACGCCCATTTGAGAAAGTGAATATATGGCCAGAATCAGCGCGACGATCCGGTCGCAATGGAATTAGTTTCATCTGATTATGAGAACTTTCATTTTTGAGCCTTTTTTAACCCTATCAAGCTCCTGGATCCGATTCTGGATCACACCTCCCCACTAAAGGACCTTTTGGTCCCCAAAAGGTTACTGACCAGTCAACAAGCTTGGGATAGGCCCCCCGACTTGTCCTTTGTCTCTGAACTCTGTTCTGTACACCTGTCTCATCAAGATCATCTGTAACACAATCATGACAACTGATAGCATATTGTTAGCCATTTGAACCCTGTCGCATTTTACCGAAGCCACTATCATCCATGTAGACAACATTACTAATGATAGTATCAATAATATGACTGCAAATGAGCTGATATACTTGTAATATTTGCACGACATGAGCTTATCTTGAAGCAGCTTATGATTGATTTTCCATTCAACAATCATTTCTTGTTCTTTCTTAAGATTGATTACTTCATTTGAAACAATTATTGGTTTGTTTCTTGCTTGCGCTGCCTTCTTTAATTGTTCCATTATTTGAAGTGTTTTATTTGCCTTTACATGATGAGCATGAACCACATAATCTTGACCTGCTTTGGTTAATTGATATTGATTCTTTGTCCTGTAGAAGATT
>SNQJ01S0083049.1:37607-55510 GCA_010110895.2 Picea sitchensis
TATAATCCAAGTGTTATATCAATGTAGCATTATCATCCAATAAATAACAAGTAAATAAGCAATGAACACATGAACAATCATACACATACACAGTACACCAGTGCTTTACGTGGAAACCCACAGCGGGAGAAAACCACATAACACTTTTTCTTATATGTCTTGAAGAATTACATTCATTGGAAGCACCAACTTCCTTTGTTTTCCAACTGCAATTGGAAGGAGGCTCCAACCCCCTTGTTTCTCACGCTACAACCCGAGGGAAGCTCCAACTCCCCTATTCTCTGGCTACAAAATGAATTAATCTCTAAAAATGATACAAAATGTTTTTCATTGTGTTTTATGCAATTCCTCCAAGTTTCACTACTTGGAACCTCTCAGAAAGGAGTTATAGCAAAAATGGCATACCTTGCTGAATTCTGGCTTATTCTAGAGAGCGAACTTGTAGAGCGTGCCCCACACGAAATATTTGTTGAATCGATATGAAAATGTTACAAAACATATTGTAGACTGTAATATAACCAAAACATTTTGTCTTACTGAATTTGGATCTGTTATGAAAAAGTTATGATGTTTTTACCCGAAACACCTGTTTTAGACTAGTTTCAGGACTAGACACAAACCCTATTTTCCATGGAGTGTAAATCCAAAAATACAACGAATCACAAGATGAATTTGTTACCATAGATACTTGGATATGTTTACTAAATGGAATATCAATTTCACGGTCTGAATCATTCTATAAAAAAACTTTATTGTGAAAATGGTGAGATGACCTGTAAATAACATACCTTAGAAAGCATCATCAAAAGAATTTATCCTCCGTTGAATTCCAACCTTCTTTTCTTCACCTTCCCTCTGAAATTCAGCTTTGATGTCCTTTGGTTACCTCAGTCACCTATAGATATTCAATATGCTCAAGTGTGATTTGAAATGAGAGAGCCTTGCCTCTTATTTATACTCTCCAAGTAGCTTCCTTAAAAGCATCTTCTAGGTCACTTAACCCACTTCTAGGTCACTTAACCTATTTCCAGGTCACTTAACCCATTTCTAGGTCACTCAACTTATTTATAGGTCACTTAACCTATTTCTAGGTCACTTAACCCATTTCTAGGTCACTTAACCTATTTTTGTCATTTTTAGGGTTAACCACTTTCCATAATTAGAAAGTTCTCCATTTCTTTATCATTTAAATATTCCTCCTTGACTTTGTCACCTCACTTTATAATCTTCTTTAATTTTGTCAGTTCAATTTATTATTTAAATAATCCTCCTTGACTTTGTCACTTTTCTTTACCATTTAAATAATAATTTCTTCTTTGCAAGCTCTTTGAATTCTTTGACCTTTTGGGGCTTCAAGCCTACATATGAGGGTCCTCCAACTTCGTAATTCCATAACTCTCAAACCGCGAGGAGTTATGTGACGTTCCACATATTACCATAAATGGAATGACATGTACTATCCATATAGAATAGTCTTGCCTTCAAATATACCAAAACTCATACCATTATCCATTAAACAAACTTGGGTCCATTACCCAAACCTAGGTTCTCCAAATTCTCATGGCCATAACTCTCTAACCGTGAGGAGTTATGTGACGTTACACATACCACCATAAATGGAATGACATGTACTATCCATATAGAATAGTCTTACCTTAAAATATATTAAAAATCATACCATTATACATGAAACAACCTTGGGTCCATTACCCAAACCTTTGTGCTACCAGAATTCACTACCAGACTTTCTCCAAGGGTTGACATCAATCACTAAGGGTTGAAATAAATCTACAATATCACTCTCCAATAGTTGACATCAATTACAACCAACAATACATACCAACTATCCATCAACCTAAGCCAACTATCTGACAATGTGTTCCCAAACAATGAGTCAAGGAAATTTGAGGCAAAGGAGGACCCAGTACGAATGAATTCATTCACTACATAGGCAGATTGAATGCCTTCAAGAAACCCCTTTAACAACCAAAATACATCACAAGAACTGGATTGGAGACCTAATGGCACTAAAATGCAGGCTGGAAGGCAAGCCTAAGGATTCCTACAAGAACTAAACCCATATTTTCCTCCCAAAAATGATCCATGGAAAAATAAATCAAGTAAGGACTCATGAATATTGAATTAGATCAAGGTAGAGGCATATTGATTGGTATTATTACTAAACATGTTTTTCTATAAAATGTTCCAAAATTACCAAATTAATTTTTTTTGCTACATTTTCTTTCATGTCGATTTAAAGAAAAAAAATCATGCTTTTTTGTTTTTCAGGAATATTATGAAAACAACAAGTGACAAATGAGGGGACAAATTTTGGAAATTGTGTTGTCATTGATGTCAAATGTCTTGGATGTAATTGATGTGACAGGAAAGGGGAGACTAACCATTGTCAATGATGAAGGTAGGAATACTGTGATGTTGGGTCCAAGGATTGAACCTAAACCATGCACAAATACAAGGAATGAAACAACCCGATAGGGGGAGACTCTAAGAGTATGGTGTAATTATGTGAAGAATTATGAGAAACCAAGAAAGAAAAGAGGTCATTGTTACAAGGGAAAAACTCTCTATGGCTAGGGTAAACCACAACAAACATGTATGACTACAGAAATCAACTCAATTCCAACGTATTCTATATAAACTAATGTGAAAGATAAGAAATAGGCCTACCTCGATCCAACGTTCGATGATGTTCCACCGTTGAGCACTTTGACCCAAAGCTTTATACCTGCAACAAGTTCTCAACAAACAAGCAGAGCAATTATATATTGATAATATAAATGGGTTAGCACATTAGATAGCATAATCCATTAATAAACATTACAAACATGCCCATGGATAATAATCATATATTTGCACGATACCAATAGGATGAGAAATGAGTATTTCTATTAATAAATGATCAACAGAAGTGACAACATTACAGACTTCCATGTCGGCACGGTTCGAAACCAAGAAACCAAGTTCCTTCCAACTGGGCCTCCACCACTTCAATCCTCCACCAAAGACAAGCTCATAGAAAAGAGACAATGAGGTTCTCTCAACAATAGGGAAAGAGCTTGGGGGCTGAACACTGTGTTCAAAATTGAGGGACAAAGGGATGCATACTCAATATGAAGTAATTTCTCCAGAGTAACTTTGATCTTAAAGTTGAATGCTTTCTCCTCTTTTCCATAGCTCGAAATTGTTATTTTATATCCTTAAAAATGCAACTGAAGGGTCGAGTCAGAACGTTTCTAGTATATGGAAGGCCAAGGATAAGAAATCTCCTGTCGTGACATGGAAACCTGACTTCATTTTTGTATTTTCTGTCACAAATCCCGATGTACATGGGCTGTAGTGGAGCATCCTACATATACACATGCTGTATAGTAGATAGGGTGCGTATATGTGAAAAAATATGTATTTTTAGCTCTGGATTCATCAAAAAGGGATGACAAGTTTGCATAGGGAAATGGAAAAAGGCCCTCTGTACAAGATAGCAATGGCGAGGCAAGTATTTATATAACATATGCCCCCTAATGTGTGAGGTAAGAGGAGTATCTGCGATGGCCGAAATACATTATAAATAACCCAGGAGTGAAGTGGTAGAGAACCAGCTGGATGAACTCAATTGCTTATTACATTCTATACTGACTTTGCATACATGGTTGCCAAGAATACATTGTAGATCCATGTGAAAAATATACCAAATAAGTGTTCGTGGCCATGAATAGGAAGATACAAATGTGGTTACATGCCAAAATCTGTCATAGTCACGAACAAGGTCTAGTGAAACCAGTCTCAAAACCAATCTGAAGATATATGTATACCATGGAGTACAATCTAATCTCCCATGATCACTGAATTCATATAGGTATTGGTCCAATGAAAAGGAAGCAACAACTTAGGAAAGCTGCGATCACATAGTGATGTCTTCAAGTCTTCTACACTATCCACCAAGGGTTGAGGTCATCATCATGTGAATAAAGGGGTTGAGGTCGAACACAATGATACATCGTTTGATTATCGGTCATTGAGGTATACCATTAACAAACATGAGACAACCTACCAATAATGAAAGTAGGCATCAAGGCACCGAGTACATTCCTACAAGTGTGAATAAAGGAGTTGGTGTCGAACACTTGAGGAATCCATTGATCAGGAGACATTGATGTATTCCCATCTGTCAATGGTGAGAGAGGCTGCCACTAATGACTGCAAGCCTCAAGGTACTCATAAAATTCTAGGTCCCATATCCAGAATAAATGAGATGAAGTCGATGGAAAGGGACCCGCTGAAAGGAAAGCATTAAGGCATCTCTCATCAGTCAGCACGAGGAACAAAGCAGTAGCTTCATAATTTGGTGGAGATCGAACGAAGAACATGTTCACAAACCAATGACCCTATGTGTCTTTCCCGTGTACCAAATGCAAGCGGTACATAAAAATTACCTTCTGAATAGCAGCCAATGATGAAAACTGCTGACAAAGGCAAGGAAACCACCAATAAGGCTAATGGCATCCAAGACACTGCATGAATCCCAAAGTGTGAATAGATGTCTTGCCGTCGAACACAAGGGAAACCACCCAGTCAACGACCAATAGTGAAATGTTGATTGCTGGGTTCAAGGTGACCTACCAATGATGAAAGTAGGGCCAGGGTGCATGACAAGACCATAGTATCATGTGATTCTGAGACAAACTAAGGGTATGGCCGACATGCAAAGTCAAGATTTCTGAGGAGTGGCCTACACAGGTTGATAGACTTCCTTTGAACAAGAGCATGAGACATATGGTAGACTCCAACAACATAGACCCAATGATATAACTAGCAGATGCAAGAGGCATCGATAATGTTCTCTATGGGGACTGGAAGAGTAACAATCAGTTAGAGAAAACTCTGTAACGAGATTAGCTTCCTAAGACCATGCTAAACCCAAAATTATGATGATGCAAGGACTCAATAACTCTGTGCTCTATTCAAAGGTGAAACGACTGCTGCCAAATATAATATAGTACTCCCTTCCCGCCTGTCTTTTTTTGTTTTTTCATAACAAATGAATGCTATAATATAGAGGAGGAAATGAGTGTCGCAATTAAGAAAAATTAGTTCCAGCAGTGGAACGTATTTATGCTCAATGCAATTAAATGCATGTGGGAGATGGACACTCAAGTTGATGTTCCCTCCAGGGTATTGGCTGTCAAATTGTGAAGGATATAAACAAGGATCTGCTTGGTTGAGGATGCAAAAAACTGCTTAGGCAATGGTTTATAATGCAAAGAGAGAACCGACTAAAGGCTCAATACTGCAAGTGAGGGCATGAGATGTAATCACAACTTAACGCCAAAAAATGTCCTTTTTTTATGTCTTCTAGTCTACTTGGTGTGAAAAAGGGGTAAACTTGTGCCAAATAGATGTCTTTTAAAATCCAATTTAGGAGTGTGAAAAAGACAAGTTCACTCAGCGTTCTTTTCTATTTTTGGTAACGAGTTGGAAAAGAGCTTAACTAAGACTCATGACCTTTCAAATCCAATTTAACGAATGTGAAAGGGACAAATCACTCGACAATCTTTTTGGTTTTTTAGACGAGTCAGAAAAAATCTTAACTAAGACTCGTATATGTTGTTCTAATCAACATGTAAAGGGGGAGGCCAAGGCTCCTGTCTCGGTCTTCTGCGGAAAGTTAGTATCTTACGGATAGCTGACAAAAGCTTGGGAAAACCAAAAGATCTCCAAGTCGAGGAGGAGAAAGTGATAACCGAGTATACAATCTTTGTGATGGTTCAAATAATGTCTCTTACTAGAAAAGACATAGGTGGGGGTATGAGATACCCCATCAGGTTGTCCCAATTGAAGGGAAACTCGTCAGGACTTGGAGGAAGAGCACTCAGGGGAACAATAAATCTCTCTTGCTCAGAAGGGGAAGGGCCTAGAATGTTGATGAAATGACTGAAAGGTGCATCACTCTCTTTAGGTAGAGTAGGATTGACCAGAGATTGCACTAGTGTGGCCACTTCTTTAATCATAGGTTGAAGAGGATGCATAGTAACAAGGACAAGAGACGCTTCACCCTCAACAAAGGGGGTGAGGTCGGGAGGGGGTCACGATGGTGAAACCACCAAGATGATTAAAGGAGAGATGGTGTGAGGAGAAACTAGGGATGCCTCAAAATACGAAGGGCTCTTGGGTGAGCCCCACGCTTCTGGTATCTCGATAGTAGCCGAACATAAGCGAGTAAGGTGGCTTCCTTCACAAGTCTTGCAAAGGAATTTAGGATTACATCTGAGACGTCTAGGCTTCTCGATGCTCCCAACGTCGTCCACAATGGCTAGTGACATGCTCTCGACGTGACTGGCAGGGGTAAGAGAGTCTTCTCCTATATGATGAATAGAGGTTGGAGACGTGACATAGATATGATTTAGAGTGAAAAGGATGGTGCCCCCAACATAATTGACAGAGGTTGGGTGCGGGCTATCGACATAATTTGTAGAAAATGTCGACCCATCTCCGAAATGACCAGCAAAGGTTGGTGATGGAGCACCAGTGTGACTGACAGTGACTGGGCTAGTGATAGATTGCGACATTTGATTCCAAGGTCTGGGGAAAGATTGGTTCTGAAACATTGCAGGCCAGAAAGGATCCTGGTGTACTCCTTGTCCCTGCCTAGAAAAGTGGTGGTTTATGCCAAAATGGTCCGAAGAGGTTTGGACGAGCATCGTCACTAAGGTATACAAAGAGATCAAGGTAGGATAAGAATTATTCCAGTGAGGATATATGTTGCCCCCTTGTGAAGGGGTCCCCTAAAGAGGTTAGCCTAAACCGTAAAATTGATTCTCCCCATATGAAATACTTGGGGGTACTTGAGGACCTGTCATGGAAAAAGTCTTCAAAGGAACCGACATGGAAGGTGAAAGGTACATGGGTGGGGTTTAATAAGTGGAATAAGCACCCATATGAGCACTAGCTCGTGAAAGAGCATAGCTAGTATTGGATCCATAAGGGGGAAGGTTCCAACCTCCCATGGGGACACGACTCATATCAAACAAAGAAGTAGGCATCAGAGCCATGGTGCCCCCAGATCCAATGCTATGATTCATATACGTGGGCTAGGGAGAGGATTTCACAGGGGAAGGCATATCAACATAAAAATGACTAGAGACCCAAGGTGTGGACTAAGCGTTGTAGTTCTGCATACCATTGTAAAAAGTAGAAGGGTCCATCCCCATGAAATGAGCAGGCATCATGGGGTGGGTAGCAGTGAATGAGGGAGAAAAAGAAACTCCAATGTCCATGATGATGAAACCCAAAATAGACTCCTAAGGCCAACTAGTAGTCAAAGAGCATACCAAAAAATAAAACGACCAATATGCATGCAAACGGGCTAAAGTGGTTGAGTGGCCTCCCTCACTAAAGAAGGTATGCCTTGTCCAAGAGGGACTTGAGATTCCCCACTAAATTTTGGAGGTAACAAAATCAATTATAAGGGCCCTCGTGGGCTTAACAACCAATCGGTCAGATCCCCCCGGAGAGGTAATCCTCCATAAAGGCCGTGTGTTGTTCGACCCCTATCTGACCCAGGGTACAAGTAGAATAACCCCTGCAAGTAACCTATGAGATACCTAAGTCAAGCAACTAATAAACCATTGTATAACCAATGCACATGCGAGCATTCGTAACTCCAGATCACCATATGGGCAGGGTAGCAAAGCCCTAAACCTTGAAAGTACCACCTCTCACGAAGGTATGGGCACTAGCAAGATCCCCAAATACGAATAAATCCACATAAATATCTCTGACACTAGGCGAGTATTCAGGGGTTATCCCTTCAACTAACTTTGTGTGAGCTCGTGATTAACTCCGGTGTGAGCGGAGCCTCCTGATCTTACCAATTATACAATGGACTTCTCAACTTCCTCTCTTAGACACATATGTTGATTTAATTGCCTTGGAGAATTTTACTCACAAAATCCTATTCCAAGGCACTAAATCCTAGACTAGTTTGTGCACCCTAAAAAATAAAATCGTGAATAATCAATTTTAATTTAAAGCGTAAATTTTATTGGCTGTGATTACTCAAAAAGGTATGGAACTGAAAATCATGATATTATGACTCTGCAAGAAAATAAATATGAATATAATGCAAAGTCTATCTTTAACTTTTTCAATGAATGATATGCATATAAAAATAGTGCAATTTTCAATTTCAACTCTGCAATTTAGAAGTAAAATGCAATCGTTCACTAAATGCACTAAGCTAATGATAAAGGTTCAAAAGACAAAAATGCCAAGCAATGTAAAATGCCCATTTTTTTGTATTTTCAATATACTAAAAAAGAAAATGCATGGACTGATAAACAACCTGATATATAAAATTCTACTGCGTATAAAAGCAATAACTCAATCATAATACCAAGCAGCCAAGCAACCAGCCCAAAGTACAAGGACAAATAAAAAAATGAAAAACAAAGAGAAAGACTACGCCCAAAAATTCAATTCCAAACAGGTTTCCTGTCGACCCAGAGAATCTCAACATGTACTACAGAGACCTAAGAAGGCTCAAAATCATCAAATCCCACCCAACAGTCACTAAACCAAGCAAACAAGCAAGGGAAAGTGGTATACGTGATTGTTCAGGAGAAAAGTGCGTATATACACAGCTTGCAGTGAGACAACACACGTGTATACGCGATTGTCAAGGCAAAAGGTGCGTACAAGCTTTAAAACAAGGTCAGGAAAGGGAAAAAGGCTGAAAACTAAGACCCAGTGTGAACAGAATCTGTCAAGCAGTGATATGAAAAGAAACACAAAGGAAAAAGAGCAATGCAAGAAGACAAAGTACTTCAACCCTTAGAAGGAGGATCTCTCCCTAGCGGAGTCACCAATTCTGTTACGAGGGAAAAACTCTCTATGGCTAGGGTAAACCACAATAGACAGGTATGACTGCAAAAATCAACTCAATTCCAACATATGCTATATAAACTAATGTGCAAGATAGGAAAGAGGCCTACCTCGATCCAACATTCGATGATGTTCCGCCGTTGAGCACTTCGACCCAAAGCTTTATACATGCAACAAGTTCTCAACAAACAAGTAGAGCAAGTATATAGTGATAATATAAAGGGGTTAGCACATTAGATAACATAATCCATTAATAAACATTACAAACATGCCCATGGATAATAATCATATATTTTCACGATACCAATAGGATGGTAAAGGAGTATTTCTATTAATAAATGATCAGCAGAAGTGACGACATTACAGACTTCCGTGTTGACATGGTTCGAAACCAAGAAACCAAGTTCCTTCCAACTGGGCCTCCACCACTTCAATCCTCCACCAAAGGCAAGCTCATAGAAAAGAGACAATGAGGTTCTCTCAACAACAGGGAAAGATCTTGGGGGCTGAACACTCTGTTCATACTTGAGGGACAAAGGGATGCAGACTCATTATGAAGTAATTTCTCCAGAGTAACTTTGCTCTTAAAGTTGAATGCTTTCTCCTCTTTTCCATAGCTCGAAATTGTTCTTTTATAACCTTCAAAATGCAACTAAAGGGTCGAGTCGGAATGTTTCGAGTATATGGAAGGCCAAGGATCAGAGATCTCCTGTCGTGACATGGAAACTCGAATTCATTTTTGTATTTTTTGGCACAAATCCCGATGTACGCGGGCTGTAGTGGAGTAGCCTGCGTATACACATGCTGTATAGTAGATAGGGCACACATGTGGAAAATATGTATTTTTAGCTCTGGATTCATCAAAAAGGGATGACAAGTCTGCATAGGGAAATGGAAAAAGGCCCTCTGTGCAAGATAGCAATGGTGAGGCAAATCTTGCTATAACAGTCATATAGGTCATAAAAATGACAAATTAACCCTTCCTGCATTGGACGTGTATAATTTGGCTTTTAGAATCCATTCTACATGCTAACATGAAAGGACATCGGAGATCTAGTCGACGCTATCCCCTTTAGATCCAACGATCACAATCATATCATCAAGGATTCTATATCAAGGCACAAGACTTCATTAAAGGGTTGATCGTCGATGTGGGAAGTCTATTCATTGTTGGCGACAACATCCTTGTTGAAATATATGACGTTGATAAACAAACCAATTGACGACAAAGATTTTCTTAAATAAAACCAGATCAACAGATCTAGAAGATGGCACGTGGAAACATTCTATCAGAGTGGAAGTTTCAAAGTGGGGCCTAGTATCATTGGTTCGGGAAAATTGAGCCTTGTGAGTAAGTTATCGATGACTCACTATTATCAACGATGGAGTATTCGATGACAAAAATTAATGACCCTGGATATGTCAGATCAATGACTCCTGGAAGGACACATAAGCATCAAGGACAATGCCATCTGTCCAATGCCAAGTCAACACAACAACAGAGTAGAGAAAGAGAAAGGGATGAAGTCACAGGCTTGGAGGTTCCACGTCACGTGGAAGGAGTCCATGTGGAGGACACATTAAGATTATGTAAGAAATCCATGAGAGCATACACTTGTAACACACTATACAAAACCACGTGTCAGGACATGCATAGTGAAAGGTGACATGGAGTCTGATGATGAAGGAAAATATGATTTAATGATAGTCGTTGATATAATCAGAGAATGGTCACAAAAAATTCTAGACCATTCATTGGAGTGGCTGCAGGAGAGATATGACCGTCCATCGGATTGCTTGAGTGTGAGGACGCATTGGGACTCTAATGAAGGATAAATATAGACCGTAGGTTGGCATACACACTAGATGTAATATCATCCATAGATCAATGTGGGTCCCACCTGACCATGTCATGTACAGTTAGAGTGACAGAAGATAAATTTTGTGTAGGTTAAAACAATGATGCACTCAACAATGTTGATCTTGAGTCTTTAAGAACCATTGGATCCATCGTAGTACTTATCATCAGAGTGGATGGACAAACTCCAACAAGATAAACCCCAAGTTAATATAAATTGTTGATCTATCATAGCTATAACAAGTAGATATGGATCGTCCATAGGAGTGGGAGTAATGATGAAATCTAATTGTTCATTGGAGGAGATCTCAAGAGATCTGGATTGTCCATCGGAGAAGCATTGGTCAGGGTAGATTAGTTTGCAGTGGAGGTACTCTAAGAAAGGAGCTCTGAGGATAAATCTGGACTGTTTGTCGGCGGGGGAACGAGAAACGATGACAAATGTATATCTATGTGGGTCCCATATAACTAGCTTACGAAAGGACAAAGCGACAAAATATAACCATCGTGCATATTTAGGGGGTGACGTAATGGGAGCCATTGATTTCAAATTGCGAGGACCATTGGATATGTCACAATACTTTTCATAAGAGTAGAGTTGATACTCCGACAATAGAGGACTCTGAGAATCAACGACAAGTGTTGATCAATGATCTGACAGTTGTAGTGTTGAGTGTTTTGGAATCCATGTGGTCCTGATGAAAATTATCCCAGATTGACGATGGAGATTGAATGGATATATAAATCTAATGGTGGCTGAGTGGTGAGGTCCTAAGGGTATGATATCCTAGTGGTCCCAACGAAATAAATAGAAAATCGATGGAGGAGAATGATTTGATATCAACGGACAAGATCAATCTGGGATCCAAAAATCCGACGGTTGCTAAGGATCGAAGGAGCATTGCATGAGGTTGTGTTGATTCAATAGGAAATGAGAGGATAGACGATTGAGACTCAATCTGGAGGAAGATCCAATGGATTTTGAGTGATGATATTTGTGCCATGAATTAAGAAAGCCCATGCACGAACCAGTTGGAAGGATTTTCATTTAAGCCTGGTTTTAATGGAAATATGGCGTTGACCACATAAGCACACTTTGTGTATGTGAAAAATCTATGGAGTAAGGAAACTCTATAAATAATGATGGCTTAATTGAGCTAAAGTTAGTGATAAATGAAGGTGATGTGAGGAGAACAAATATTCCGAGGTCTGTATGAAAGCATGGAAGCGATGAAGATGATCTGAGGTTTGATGACACAGAGGATGAAGCATGTTGGAGAGGTATTATGAAGCATACTTTGAATTACAAATATTTTCAGGGTGGCAGGGTGGAGCAAGGAAGGAGATTGGTGTCTCCTATAGGTTGGTACCTATGAACAATAATTTTGTGTGTTGGTACTGATTGGATGAGTTGGCGCTCAACAAGGAGATTGGTGTCTCCTACAGGTTGATGCATGTGCCTTTTTTTTGGGGGGTTGGTGCCCATAAGATGAGTTGGTGCTCAATAAGGGGATTGGTGTCCTATGAAGGTTGGTGCCTGCAAATATTATTGCATATTGGTGTCTTTTGTAAGTTGGTGGTTACAAATTTTATAAAGAAAGTTTTGTAGTTTTCTCCCATTTGGGTTTCAATGCTAAATCTTTGTCTATTGTGAATTGCATGATTAACTGTTGGTAAATAATATATTTTTATTAAAAATAAACCGTGGAAAAATAAATTAATGATCACTGTGTGATATTGATTCACCCCCCTCTCAGTATTCCAATAATTGGTATTATAGCAGGTTCCTTCAAGAACAACCTAACCACTGGAAGGTGAATCCTCATAATGGAGGGACATGAAGGGTTATCCACAAACAAAGCCCCAAGATTTGATGGATCATAATATGTCTTTTGGAAAATAATAATGCAAGCATTTTTTATGTCACTTGGATATGATGTGTGGGATTAAGTAGTAAATGGTTACAAAGCTCCAAACATTCCTCCAACTAATATGACTAAAATTAGGCTCAGTAACAATAATTATAGGGCCAGGAATGTTATTCTTTGAAAATTAAAAAAAATCAATATATACCAAAGTCATGTATTTTGCCTTAGATAAAGAAATGTGGGAAAAAATACACAAGATTTATGAAGGAGATGATACGGTTAAGAGAGAAAAGTTACAAGTCTACAAAGGACAATTTGAGACTCTCAAGATTAATGAAGAAGAGAACATTGCAACCCATATTCTTTGTGTGGATGAGGTTGTCAACTCCATCAAAGGATTAGGAGAAGATGTCAAAGAAAATAGTATTGTAAAGAAGGTGTTCACATCACTTCCCTCAAGATTTAGTCCCAAGATATCAATTATTGAAGAAATGAAGGATCTGTATAATCTAATAGTGGATGAGTTGCATGGAACCCTAACTGCATATGAAATGACAATAGAACAAGATATCCCACGAAGAACATCGAGAAAGGAAGCATACTTTAAGGCATCAAAGAAGACAGGGTGCAAGATAAGTGACTGCTCAAATAGTGAAATGGATGAGGAAGAAGCAAACTTTGTCAGAAGCTCAAAAACATATACAAAGGTAAGCTCCCTTTCAAATGTTTTAATTGTGGAAAAATATGACACTTTTCTCATAAATGTCCTTATGCAAATACCAATGTGAAAGAAGAATTTAATTTCAAGAAAACCAACAAAAGGAAGATTGAAAAGAATAAAAATCCTTATAGGTAAAGGAAGAATCTATATACTAATGAAGACACCTACTCATCAAATGATAATAACTATGAAGTAGACAATATTCTCTTTATGGGTCTGGAAACACAAACAGATGAAGATACATAATCCAAAAAAGAAAACAATTATGTTAAAGATGCAAAAGTAAATATTGAAGAATAACTCATTAGTGCCCTAGAAGAAAGTTACAAACTTAAGGACAAGAATAGAAAGAAAAAACGAGAACTACAAAAATATAAAGAGAAGGAATATGATGATAAGGAAATAGAGAAGACAATAACTACCTTAAAGGTTTAAGTAGAAGAATAAAAGAAGATTGAAGAAGTTCTAAAGGCTCAATTGAAAGAAAAACAAGATATCTGCAACACTCTTGAATCTGAAATAGTCCACCCAAGAAAGAAGTTGGAGAAATCAACAAGAAACTCTATTGCTTTAGATGAAATCCTAAATCATCAAAGAGAACCATCTAACAGAACAGGTCTTGACTACAGTAATAGGAAAGAAGTTGTCAATGAAGAAGCACCAACATCTTCAAAACAACCAAGAGAAGAAATAACTAAGAACTATGTTGAACTCTTAGAAATCCAATCAAAGTTGAAGACCACAGAAGGGAAGAACAATATGATCCACAAAAAACAAATTTTACACACAAGGACCGAATCTAGAAAACTATCCCATCAAGATGGAATCACACAAATAGGTATAAAAACCTTTTCTATGGCTATTGTTATTCCTGTAATGAATTTTCTCATAAATAAATAAACTATAGAATAAATATAAGATGATATTACACGAGGAATAGCTACCAAGATACTCATGGATTCTCAACGAGAAATTACAATTCATTTTATCCTTTGATGAATTACAACTTCATATGTTATAACTGCAATAATTTTGGACATATAGCAAAGTACTGTAGAAGTAATCTCAAGCAAGCTTCACTTATAATGAAAAGAAGTTGGGAAATAAATAAATAAAATTCCTTGTTTGTTCAAGAATCTCTTCATGCTAAAAAAAATAAGGATAAGTGGGTTATCGACAATGGATGCTCTAGTCATATGATAGGAGATAGAACAAAGTTAATCACCTTGAAGAAAAATGAGGGCAACGTTACCTTTGGAGACAATGGAAGATCAAAGATAGTTGGAAAATCCACCCTCACCCTTGACAACAAAAAAAATAAGATAGAAAAGGTTTTGTGTGTTGAATATCTAAAACATAATCTTCTCAGTGTAATCCAGATGTGTGATCAAGGAAAGAATGTCATATTTAACTACCAAGAATGTGAGATCATAAATGTAGACTCAGGAAAGTTGATGGAAAAAGGAATCAAAACCCCAAATAATGTATATGTTCTTAATTAAATCAAAGGAGAAAAGTGATTTATAGTACAGACATATGAAAGTTGGTTGTGGCACAAAAGAATGGGCCATATGAACTTTGACAATCTGGTAAAAAATAGTACCAAACAAGTAGTAAGAGACATGCCAAAAATAATAAAACCCTCAAGCACTATTTGTAAGCAGTGCCAGCATGGAAAACACTCAAGGGTGAACTTAAAAACAAAGGAATATGTAACTTCCAATCCTTTGGAACTTGTACATATAGATCTTTGTGGACCATCAAGGACTAAAATCTTGGAGGGAGAAAGGTACTTCACGTTACTCATTGATGACTATACAAGAATTACTTGGGTTACTTTCTTCAAAAATAAATCTGAAGCATTTGAAAAATTCAAGGCATTCAAATCTCTAGTTAATTTAGAAGGAGACAGAGATGAAAATAAAATGTTTAAGGTCATACAATGGAGGTGAATTCACATCCAATGAGTTTGTGGAATTCTGTGAAGCACATGGAATAAAAAGACAATATACAATAATAAGAACTCCTCAACAAAATGGAGTTGTTGAAAGAGAAAATAGACATGTACATGAAATTGTTAGAACGATGATAAATGAAGCAGGTCTATCAGAAAGTTTTTGGAGAGAAGCAGTTTATACAATTGTCTAAATCCTAAATAGATGACAGATCATAATCAATAGTGACAAGACACCCTATGAACTATGGAAAGGGATACCAACATCTATCAAACACTTCAGAATGTTGGGAGCAAGTGTTACATCAAACTAGACGACGAGGACTTAGGAAAATTTGACTCCAGATCAGATGAAGGAATCTTTCTTGGATACTCATCACGAATCAAAACCTATAGGTGTTACAATAAAAGGCTACAAAATATTGTTGAAAGTATTAATGTTAGAATTGATGAAGAAATCAAGTACACTACATAAGAAGAAGATGAACATGAAGAACAAGAACAAGAAAATGAAGAAGAACAAGAGGATGAAGAAAAAGAAAATGAAGAAGAAAAGGAGGAAGAAGAATAAGAAAATGAAGAATAAAGGAAAGAAGAAGAAGAATGCCAAGATACACAAATACCATCAAGGTTTTTGTAAAAGAATCACCCAAAAAACTTGATTCTTGGTGATAAAAATGTTAGAACCCAAACAAGGAGGAAATAGGAAAACAACTCTGAGCAAATTAATCTCTCCCTATTGTCTCAAGTAGAACCTAAATTCTTTATAGAATCTTGAAATGATCATCATTGGGTGAATGCTATGGAAGAAGAGTTAAATCAGATTGAGAAAAATGAGACTTGGGAGCTTGTCCCAAGACCCAAGGATAAAAATGTGATCGGAACTAAATGGGTATTCAAGAAGAAGTTGAATGAAGATGGAAAAGTAGTAAGAAATAAAGCAAGATTGGTTTGTAAAGGGTATGCTCAAGTAGAAGGCATTGATTTTGAAGAAACATTTTCACCTGTTGCAATATTAGAATTCATTAGGATGTTTTTGGAATTTGCAAGCTTTATGAACTTCAAAGTATATCAAATGGATGTCAAGTCAACATTCCTGAATCGATATCTAGAGGAAAAAGTGCACACAAAACAAATTGAAGGGTTCCTATTGTCAGGAAATGAAGACTATGTTTGCAAATTGAAGAAAAAAATATATGGATTAAATCAAGCTCCCAGAGCATGGTATTCAAGACTTGACAAGTACCTGTAGCAACAAGGCTTCAAAAGGGGAACGACACACTGCAATCTCTACATCAAAATAGATAATGCATAAATGTTAATCATTGTAGTGTACGTGGATGATATTATCTTTGGAAGTAGTGATGATGAAATGAGACAAAATTTTGCAGAAGAAATGCAAGAGGAATTTGAGATGCCCATGCTTGGAGAATTGTCATTCTTTTTGGGACTGCAAATTACTCAAAATAGCAAAGGAATATTCAATATATCTCATACAAAATACATCAAAGAGATGTTGAAGAAGCTTGAGATGGAAGATTGTAAACTTGTCATCCCACCCATGGTCATTGTATGTAAGCTCAGTAAGGAGGATGAATATAAGGAAATTGATCAATCTTTGTACATGTCAATGATAGGCATCCTAATTTATGTGAAAACTTCAAGGCCATACATAATGCAGGCGGTAGGGCTAGTTGGAATATTCCAAGCTACACCCAAGGAAATGTTGAGATTCAACAAGAAGATCCTAGTGAAAATTATGCACCTACACTAGGATGGAGCCTCAGGCCATTTTTAGGTGGAAGTCTATTTTTAGATGATGAGCAAATTCTATTTATAGATGATGTCTATTTATAGATGGTGAGAGAATTATATTTATAGATGTATGTCGACTATTATTATCCCTTAATAATAGTTGGATAAAAAATATTAATCTATTCTCTATGAGCACTTGGAAATAGTTAACTGAAGTGGCAAATCAATTAGCTATACGAAATTCGAGTTCAAAGGTTGATTGGTGGGACATGGAAGTCGAATTAGTTGTAATTGAGTGATTTGAAGTTGTAACAGAGTTATATGTGTAGTTATGTGAGTTTTAAAGTAGTTTAACTCAGTTAAGTGAGTTAAGCTCAGTTGTACTAGTTGTAACTGAACTTACAATAGTGAGATATCAATGAATTACTTATTAATTAATTCACAATCAGTGGTCTCACATGCAACTAAAGATTTACCATTGTTAACTACATGCATGTCAGATCTAGTGGAGACCCAGTTGAGATGAAGGTGAAAGGGACAGTTTGACTATCAGTTGTAACTTTAGTGGGTTCACTCATGCAACCACAAACACATTGGATGTGCCCATGAGGAATGCAAAACCTAGGCAAGAGGGATTCATTCATTGCAGGGATTTCCATCAGCAGGGATTGCGCAGAGGAGGTAGGTTGTCTGGAAGTAGTAAATTGGCACATGAATTTGTCAATTTTTGTATGACAATGTGAGATGATTGTATGTTGTACTAAGAGCTCTTGGATTAGAGCTTTGTATGAGATTGTTTCATGATCCATGATATATACATAATATATGATAGTGGGGTTTTTAGCTTTA
>SNQJ01S0083050.1:0-34992 GCA_010110895.2 Picea sitchensis
CTATGCATTCTCATCAAGGACAATACATATTATATTACATCAATTATCAATCAATCAATCCTTTGACATCAATCAATCACTTGACATCAATCAATGACATCAATCAATCAAACCATTGGCATCAATGACAACATGATCCAACATAAATTAGATTTGGATGTCTTCTCAAGGCGTCAACTACCTTATTTTCTTTTATTTTTATGTGTTTTATCTCAAAATCATATTCTCTCAAGAAGGACAACCACCTTGCTTGTTGTGCATTGAGATTTTGTTCATAAAATAGGTACTTTAAGGAAATATTGTCTAATATTAAGAGGAATTTCCTTCCTATCAAATAATGTTGCGACATCTTTAATTCATGCATTATTTTTAATTCGCGACATCCTTATATGGGTCTGTTATTTTTAGTATTGGAGCTGTTGTTAGGAGATGTTTCAATTTTTCAAAATTTTCTTGGCATTTTTCAAACCATATAATTTTTTTTCCTTTCTTTTGTAGGGATGTTATGGGATGAGAAATTTTTGAAAACCATTCAATAAACTTCCGATAATAACCTGTTATACCCATAAATGACTTGATGTCCAAAATATGATTTGGGATTGGGAAGTCCATAATGGATTTTATTTTCTCAGGGTCCAAAGCTATCCCTTCTTTGGAAACTATGTGCCCTAAATATTGAATTTTATCCTTGTAAAAATCACATTTACCAAATTTAGCATCTAGTTTTTGTTCTCTCCATATTTGTAGAACTATTCTTAACTATTCTTAATGCTCTTGTTCATTCTTTGAATAGATTAGTATCTCATTGATAAAGACAATTACAAATTTATCTAAGTATTTACTTAGGATACTATTCATTAGACACATGAATGAGGCTAGGGAATTTGTTAACCCAAAGGGTATCACTACAAACTCGTAATGCCCATATCTCGTTCTAAAATCTTTTTTGTATATATCTTCATCTTTAATTCTTACTTGATGATATTGTGCTGGTAAATCAATTTTTGAAAAGACTATTGCTCCACGTACTCAATCGAATAGATCATTGATGTGGGGTAATCATTTTATTAAGTTGTCAATAGTCTATACATAGTCTTAAGGTTCCAACTTTCTTCCTGACAAATATTATCGGTTCTCCTCAAGGAGATACACTTGGTCGAATATACTTTTTTTATAACAATTCTTGAAGTTGATATTTCAGTTCATTAAGTTCTAAGATATTCATCTGATATGCAGCCTTTGAAGCTGGCACTGCTCCTAGTAATGAGTCTATGGAGAATTCTATCTCTCTCTTAGAAGGTAATCTAGGACTTTCTTGAAACACATCTTGAATTCTTGCAACATTGGGAGATTTTCTATATCCTTTTTGCTTTCTTGTTTTTCATTATCTATCACATGAACAAAAAATACTTTGCATCCCTTATGAACAAATCTTTTAATTTGTAGAGATGAGATCTTCCTAATACTAATGGTTCTTGGTATTCATTTGATATTAATAATGTTACCATTGTAATATTACCTTATATTTTTCTAACCTGTCCATATTGATTAGTACATCATATGACCCTAGTTACAAAATATTCAAATATGATTGAGTTTTAAAGACATTCATACTAATTTCATAGCCCTTGAAAAGGTTTGTATTTTCCTTTTTGTTCCTATAGCAAGTTGTACTACCCATGCCCTTTCAAAATTTTCCTTTCGTAACTTAAAAATTTCTACTATATTAGGTGAAACATAACTTAAACTAGCACCTGGATCAATCAAAATAGAAATTGGTTTATTTTTCAACATACCTTCTACTTCCACCATGGAAGCTTGATGATCTTCTTGTCTGTTCTCCAAGGTTGTGCTAATCTTTGGGGCACTCCTTGCTATTTCACCAACTGTAGTAGCTTCTCGAACCGTATGTATATTGTTGTTTTTCTTTTTGTGAGGACAATCCTTGAAATAATGTGGTTCACCACACTCCCAACATTTTACTCTCTCTTTTTGGGTAGTTTCTTCATTACAAAAATTTGATGGTTTTGCATGTTTATTATGAGATGGGTTATAAGTATTATTATTTATGTAGTTATTTCTCTAGGGTCCTTTTGCAAAATTCTTATTTAAAAACTTTTCTTCTTTTCTTTGTGGATCAAACCTTTCCACCTTATTTCCCTTCCAATTTTTAGTATTTTCATTTCTGTTTTTATATTGTTCAAAACCTAATTTATCCTTAAGCATAGCTTCTTCTAATGTCTTGGGATTGTCAAATTCAATCTTGTCCTTATATGAGGTAGGTAGGCAACTCAAGAAGCATTGTATCTTTGGTTTTTTATCCACAATATATGGTACATAGCATAATAAGCTTAAAAAATTACTACAAAAATCCTTCATGGTTAAATTTCCCAATTTCAATTCATAAAATTCTTTATCTTTACTTTCATAGTATTTTTATGATAGATATTGTTTCTTAAAATATCTCTTAAAATTTTTCCTAGTGATTTTACGTACCTTAATATTGTTTACCATTTTTATATCTTGCCACCAGATATCTATCTTGTCAGTCATATTATAGATAGCTATTCTTTCTTTAAGTTCACTTGAATAATGATATATATGAAACTATTTTTGCATCCCCAAAAGCCAAGCTTCTGCCTCTTCTCCAGTCTCAATCTCACCATTAAATATTGAAGGTTTTATCATTTTGAATTCTCCCATGATTTCCTCATGGTTCTTATGTTTCTTTTTAGTTATTTGTTCCAATTTGACATTGTCTTCACTTGAAGTTTTTGTTTTGTTAAATACATATTTTTTCTATGGTTAAATATTTTCAAATTTCCTAGACTTCTTCTTGTGTAGATTAGTTTTTGAATTAATAGAAAATTGACCTTTATTCTTACTATAATTATGATTACATAACTTGTCCAACAATATTGAATTAATTTCTTCTTGTGTATTTATAATTAATTCGTTATCTGCTTTAATAGTTTTTATTTCATCTCATAGACCCTGTACAATCTGAATTAATTCTGAATGTATGTTATCCATGCTTTCATTAAAAGTAACCCATATATTTTCTTCATCGATATTTCCTTGTTTAGGATTTTCTGGTTCATTTTGATGTGACCCTTCTTCAGGTAGAGCATTGCAAAAACAAGATCGGGATCAAAATCCCCACGGGACAAACCAGGACCGCCAGATCTAGGATTTACAAGAGAAGGATTGTTGAAGGACTGGTCAAGGATCAGATCAAGTCATGACCGTTGGATATGCATGCACTAGATCAAGGGCAGGGATTTATTGTAGAGCATGAAGGGAGAATTAAAAAATGATTTATTTCCAATCCCTCAATTAGTATAAACCATTAGATCTCATCGACTCAAAGATTGAAGACTGTGGTTGATCCACCAACAATCGCACAACTTCAATTGTGGAGTTTGGGTGATGGGATAAACCACGTGCAAGTTACGGTTCCACAATATACACCGACCATCGATGCTCACCCACCAATATATCTACGGTTGGAATCAGTTCCAGTACCAAACGAGAAGTTTCCATTGTGGAACTCAACGATAGTTAAACGTCGTGCTAGTTGAGGACCCCACAATCATCCATGATTGTTGATTTGCTCGGAGAGCATTCTCAATCGTTGGATCAAGTTGAGTGGAAGGACATAGTAAGTCATAAATAAGCACCATCATATCTAGAGAATACATGATGACTGTTAGATCTAGGAGGAGGATATGTGCCACATCAGGAGATCCACACCAGCAAGACCACATCAACAATGACATGTGGCACAATCAGATAATGACAAGTGTCAAGATGAAATTGGCATTTCAGGTACATGTAAGTCACAAATATAAGTGACATGTGGCAGCTACTCGGCCAGTTCCAAATCAACAGTGACATCACCAAGTTACGCCATTTAGTGGGAAACCAGTTTCTAAACACCACTAACTACCCAAAGCGCCGAAGTCCGAAGTTAACGCTAACCGTTGATCTAATTCAGGAGCGTGCTCAACCGATGATCAAGCATAGTGGAAGGATAATTTAAGTGGAGTTGTTAATCAACAACAAGCAATCACCACCACTTTAAGACGTATTCAGTAGGTAATCACTTCAGAGGAATTACTATTCTAGAGTCCCGAAAGTTGCGAAGGACGAAGTTATGAATTCTCGAAGTAAACGAGAACCACTCACTCACCCATTGATTAAGTCATAACCGTTGGATTAAGTAGTAAAAGAATGAGTAAGGATTGGATCTAGACTGTTTGTTTGGTTCTGGGAATCATTCCAGCCATCAGATCAACCCGTGTGAGAGGTAACCATTTTGAGAAATTGAAAACTCTGGAAGATTAGATGATTGTTAAAGAAAAATCGTCGAACGCCGAAATCCAAAGAACTAGGTTCTAGCCCCCTATCATAGGTTATGAAAACATAATCCATAAGGCATTGGGAACATCGCTTAGACAATAATCCCATGGTTTTGCATAGATGGTCACATGAAAATGGTTTGAAGGAAGCGCCTCTACAAAATTTGATTTCTGCAAATATTTGCAGAGACATGAAATTAAGTTAAATTAAATCGATCCATACCTATGATCGATTAATGAAAATAATTTTCATTAAATTGAAAAGGCTTCTCGATAATATTTGAATAAAGAAAAATAAACGAGATTATTGTTAATGAAGAGGTGCGATGGTCCAAACAAAGGGACACAATTTTTTATAACTCACACCAGTTGGAAGAGTATAAAAACGAGAAAGAGTGGTGAGAAGAAAGTGTCTCTACAGTCCATATAAGAAGATCAAAATAGAAGCAGAGTCCAAGAATAAGAACTACTGGTTCTTATGAAGTGAGGGTGGAAGGGAGGAGCATGGAAGGATTCATATCCTTACTAAGAAAATTATAAAAGATAAGGGATTTGGTGCTTCCTAGGATTGGTTCCCTAAATACAAGGGAGTTGGTGCTTCCTAGGGTTGGTGCCCTAAATATGAGGGAGTTGGTTCTTCCTAGGGTTGGTTCCCTGAATAAGGGGATATGTATCTCCTAGAGTTGGTGCTCTAAAGAGGATTGGTGTCCTTCTTTGTTCTTTATAAAAACTTGCAATTCTTGTTAAATATATTTATATAATTGATTTTTCATACAATTCATTGTTGATTTATTATGGTGATCAATAAAATATAAAAAGTAACTGTTAATTGAGAAAAATGGGTAATACTGATTCACCCCCCTCCTCTTAGTATTCCAACAATTGGTATCAGAGTGAGTTCCTTCAACACAATCTAAAAACTGGAAGGTAGATCTTGAAGATGGATCAACAAGAGGGAATGTCTAACAACAAAGCACCATTGTTCAATGGAGGAGGCTATGCTCTATGGAAAATAAGAATGAAAAACTTCCTGTTGTCTCTTAATTTTGATGTCTGGCAATCTGATGTAGATAGTTACACTGCACCAACTACTCCACCCAAAGATACTGCAGGAAAAAAAATTCTGCAATAACAACTCTAGAGCAGTTAATGCAATTCTAGGAGGGTTGACAAATTATATCTGTGTAAAGGTTATGCATTGTAAATCGGCCAAAGAAATCTGGGACAAATTGGAGGTTGTATATGAAGGAGATGAAAAATTCAGGGAATCCAAACTATAGACCTATAGAACTTAGTTTGAAAATATAAAAATGAAAGAAGAAAATATTGCTGAGTACCTTCATAGGGTAGATGAAGTGGTTAATTCAATTAGAGCGGCAGGAGAAGAAATTACAGATACAAATATTTTTCAAAAAGTACTAAGGTCATTACCTATGAGATATGATGAAAATATTTCTTCAATTGAAGATAGATCTAATCTAGACACACTCATAGTTGATCAGCTTCATGGAATTTTTACAGCTTATGAAATGAGAACAGGGAATGATAAATCAACAAAACATGAAACAACCTTTAAAGCATCTAAGACAAAGATTATAATATCCCTAAGGATGAGCCCTGTTGTAATCATGTTTATGAATTGTAAATCATGTTTTATAGGATGGTGAGCCGAGTATTGATAAGCTAGTAGACTTATGTGTTTATTAGGCTGGAGAGCCTAAGTGTTAAGGCCAAGATGCCTGTTTTTGTATATGTAATATTGAAAACATTAATAAAAATATAAACATCATTCTGTCCAGACTGACCATGAATAAAGTGTGATGGGGGACTAAGATTCCACAGAGTGGGTAAGGGAAAGGGGGCTGAAAGGTTGGAAAGAGAGGCTAAGTGTTGAGCCTAGGGGCTAAGATTGGAGGCTTAAGTCCTTGGGAATAATAATTTATTATTATTCCAAAAGCTATGTGACAAAACATGCTTTTATCCTAAGTTCCTGGAAGGGGAAATGTGTGCAAAAGGGAACACAGGCTGATGGAGAAAATGCAACCTCATGGGCGACATGTGTTGGCCCTGGCACATGCAATTTAACCCAAAGATTGAGCCGTGGAGGGGGTTCATCCTCCATTTTTCTATCAACTGTCTGAAACATTGATTTTCGTCTGACCTTTGTATGCCTCACGTAACTTTGAGACCCGAAGCCTGCGATGTTTCATGAGAAATTGATACACCCTCTGTCTGAACTATTGAGTTTGTGTTCGAACTCTATGTGGATTCCTTGTCATGCCCTTTGAAAACCAGTGGCAAACCTGTGGATTGAGCCATGTCACCTGTGTATCTTGTAAGCCATCCAATCTGCTCTTGCAGAGTCGAGCCATACTTGAACTTTCTTTGAGTCACTACCTTCTGTGTTCCTGAGTGGAATTGACCTGTTGCTATTGCTCTTACCTTCACCTTGCAGGAATTGAGTTGAATTTGACTGAAGAACCGGGTTGTCAGGACCGTGGTAGAAGAAGTAGGTTTTCAAGCCTGTGAGAAGCTTCCTCCAGGTGAGGGAGTCTACTGGGTAGTGGTTTTCTCCCATAGAGAGTCCAACACCAAGTTCAGAGCTCTAAGAATTCTTGATCTGGCCTGTTGCCGAGGCCTAGAGAGGGAGGTGAAGCACCGATGGACTATGCTTCTGAAAGTGTATACTCTCAGGCAGAACATGCATGTGGGCAATGAGAGTCCATTAGTAGTGGGCATAAGAAGGATCCTAGAGAGAATCCCTCTGATTTCTCTGTGTAGTTTTCCTGTAACCTCAGCCTAGCCTAGGATTCCCTTTCTTGGGTGGAGCTTAGTCCCAGCTCGGGGGTGACCCACTGTTGAGCGTGATGAGTAGTGAGTTCTAAGGCTGGGAGGTTCATGGAAGGTATGCATGTAGTTGGTGGAGTTACTACAGTTTCAAAGATAAGTATATGCATGGGTATAATTTCAATTAAAATGCATATCTCTGATGCTTGCGATATTATCATGTATTTCATTGCAATGATATTTACTTTTGATTTCAATCATTTTGTATGTTAGCAGTAATTGTATGTTTACTCTTCTTAGACATTTAACTTCATTCAAATGCATACTACATAAATATGAGAATGTTTCCACACAGTAGAGTCGCCTGGCAAGGGGGTTGATGGTCGGGGACATTACAAAGATGAGGCAGGAAAAAAAGACCAATGATAAGTTATCAGATATAACATATGTAGAAGAGGCCAACTTTATAAAGAAACTCCAGAAAGGATTTGTAAAATATAAAGGAAAATTACCTTTCAAATGTTTCAACTGTGGCAGAATTGGACACTTTTCTAACAAATGTCCCTATCCCATACACGAGGAAAATGATGAAGAAGTTCACAACCAGGAAAACCAATACAAGAATAAATTTAATAAGAAAAATAAAAACTTCTACTCCAAAGAAGACATCAACTCTTCAGACATGAGTGAAGATGAAAATTTAGAGCTTTTGTTTATGGGAATGAAAAGTCAAGATGATAAACATTCAGAAGATGAAGAAGAAGGGAACTTCGAAGAATAAATCCTTAGTGTAATTGAAGAACTTAGAAAAACTAAAAAACAAAACAAGGTACTAAGAAGAGATATTCTAGAGATTAAATAAGCTACTAAATCAAGAGAGAGGGAAGTTTCCAAAACCATCAAGGAGTAGAACAAACCATCAATGATTTTTAGTCCTAGCTCCTGGAAGCTAATAAAACTGAAGAAGTCATTTTAAAACAACTTAGTGATAAAAAAACAAGAATGTGAGAAACTAGAAGATGAAGTTAAGTTGATAAAAAGTGAACTTGAGAAAGAAAAGAAGAGATCAAACTTTGGAAATAGTTCAAATATCTTGGATGAAATTTTTAGTAGTCAAAGGTCACCAAACAAAATGACTGGTTTGGGATACACCCAAAACTCAACTTCTACATCACAAGGTTCTGTCAAAAGACCAATTAGTTATGCAAATTATCTAAAGGGATCCATAAGAAGAGAAGATTAAGCATAGGGGGAGCAACCCTTTGCCATTGATGTAAAAGGGGGAGAGTAACTTCATAAAGAAAAAAATCATCACAGGGGAAGTTTGTGTATGAAGTTAGAGTGTTTGTCTCAATGAAAAAGGGGGATATTTTTGGACATATTGTCATTGATGTCAATAGACGATGTCATTATGTTAAATTCGAAGGAATTAAGAGATCATGAGGGTTAGCAACTAAATATCAGTGCGTAAATAAATGTAGAAAAATAGTTATTAAAAAACACAGGAGAAATAGTGATAAAATAGATCAAAAGCTTCGAAGAGATGATGCACATGAAGGTCATAAGGGAAAGCGCATGGTAGAAACATGATCAGGATCGAAAATCCCACGGGACAAACCATGACTATCAGATCTGGGAGTTACAAGAGAAGGACCATTGGAGGACTGGTTAACAATCAGATCAAGTCATGACCATTGGATATGCAAGTGCCAAATCAAGGGTAGGGATTGATTGCAGAGAGCGAAGGGAGAATTAAACAACGTGTTATTTCCAATACCACAATTAGTTTAGATCATCATATCTCATCGATTCAAAGATCAACGACTGTGGTTGATCCACCAACAATCACACAACTTCAATTGTGGAGTTTGGACGACGAGATAAACCATGTGCAAGTTACAGTTCCACAATCTACACTGACCATCGATGGTCACCCAACAATAGATCTACAGTTGGCATCAATTACACTACCAAACAAGCAGTTTCCATTGCAGAACTCGAAGATAGTTAAACATTGTGCTAGTTGAGGACCCCACAATCATCCCTGATCGTTGATCTGCTCCAAGATCATTCTCAACCATTGGATCAAGTTGAGTGGAAGGATAGAGTAAGTCATAAAGAAGGACCATCATATCTGTAGAATACATGATGACCACTAGATCCAGGAGGAGGACATGTGCCACATTAGGAGATCTACGTCATCAAGACCACGTCAACAATGACACGTGGTGCAATCAGATAATGACAAGTTTCAAGATGAAATTGGAATTTCAAGTACGTGTAAGTCACAAATCTAAGTGACACGTGGAAGCCACTCGACCAGTGCCAAGTTAGCAGTGACATCAACAAGTTACGTCATTTCGGGGGAAACTAGTTTCTAAACACCGGTGACTGCTCCAAGCGCCGAAGTTAATGCTAACCATTGATATAATTCGAGAGTGTTCTCAACTGATGATCAAGCATAGTGGAAGGACAATGTAAGTGGAGCTATTAACTGACAACAAGCATTCACCACTTCTTTAAGACTTATTCGGTAGGTAATCACTTGGAAGGAATTGCTACTCTAGAGTCCTAGAAGTCACGAAGGACGAAGTTATGAATTCTCGAAGTAAATGACAACCGTTCACTCACCTGTTGATGAAGTCATAACCACTGGATTACGCAGTAAAATAATGATTAAGGATTGGATCTAGACCATTTATTTGGTTATGGGAATCATGCCAGCCATTGGATCAACCCGTGTGAGAGGTAACCATTTCGGGAAATTGAAAACTCCAGAAGATTAGATGATTTTCAAAGAAAAAGCACCGAATGCCAAAATCCAGAGAAAAAGGTTCTAGCCCACAATCATGGGTTATGAACACATAATCCATAAGGAGTTGGGAACATCACTTAGACAATAAGCCCATGGTTTTGCACAGATGGTCACATGAATATGGTTTGAAGGAAGTGCCTCTACATAATTTGATTTCTTCAAATATTTTCAGAGACATGGAATTAATTTAAATGAAATCAATCCATACCCATGATCGATTAATGAAAAGCATTTTCATTAAATTGAAAAAGATTCTCGATAATATTTGAATAAAGAAAAACAAACGAGATTCTTGTTAATGAAGAGGTGTGATGGTCCAAACAAAGGGACACATTGTTTTATAGCTCACACTAGTTGGAATAGTATACAAACAAGAAAGAGAGGTGAGAAGAAAGTGTCTCTACAGTCTAGATAAGAAGATCAAAACATAAGTAGAGTCCAAGAAGAAGAAATGTTGGTTCTTATGAAGTGAGGGTGGAAGGGAGTAGCACGGAAGGATTCATATCCTTACTAAGAAAATTGTAAAATATAAGGGAGTTTGTGCTTCCTAGGGTTGGTGCCCTAAATACAAGGGAGTTGGTGCTTCATAGGGTTGGTTCCCTAAAGACGAGGGAGTTGGTGCTTCCTAGTGTTGGTTCCCTGAAGAAGGGGATATGTGTCTCCTTGAGTTGGTGCTATAAAGAGGATTGGTGTCCTTCATTGTTCTTTATAAAAACTTGTAATTCATGTTAAATATATTTATATAATTGATTTTGCATACAATTCATTGTTGATTTATTGTGGTGATCAATAAAATATAAAACATAACTGTTAACTGAGAAATAGGGGTAATACTGATTCACCCCCCCCCTCTCAGTATTCCAACAAGTCTCACATTGTAAAATTTCATGGCACACAAATTCTATTATAAACATACATGATCGATCATACATCAATATCTCTCAATCGCGCAAGAGTAACCCACTTTGTTTTAAAGATATAAGAGAAAAATTACATAATCAATCATGCTTCTTATTTATTCATGACGCAAGACAACTATCAAATTAATTCAAGGAGAAAACAATTTTTTTTTCCCTGGAAAAATTCATAATTTCATTATATTATAACAAAATTACATACACAAATATATACAAGGTATTAGAAATAGCCTTGTATATATTATCCAACAAATTGTAGATCTAATCTAATGATGCATATCAGACATCATTACTTCTAGTATCATGTCTGATTGTCCCAAATTCAGTCCCAAAATACAAGTAAAGCCACTGACATTTAGTCTTCGAAATAGTGGGTGTATCCCACCAATCAACAGAATTGTACCATAAATACATTACATACAACCCAACAATAACAAATATAGTTTTTCTTCACAAAAAAGAGATGCCAAGATGATCAGATATCCTGAATATCATGAAAAGGTATATGATAGAATCCATGAATTCCTGTTGATGAATGTTCTTCAATATACCATTGATCATATGATATCTACGAGGCTTCTTTGGAAAGCTCGTTTGCCAATTGGTTTTTCTCCCTATAAATATGTGAAAAATAAATGGAGTCAAATAAACCTTTTATACGAAATGCATCCTCTAACATCAGAAACAATCGAGAAACATGGAAACCGTGGACACCATTTTCCCAATTGATGATTATTAAGGAATCACCAAATACTTGAAATGACCGAAAACCTTGCTCCATTGCAAATAATAATGAAAGTTTTAAGTCCATTAATTATGAGTAGTTGTTTATGCCTATCCTCAAGTCAACTTTGAAAGTGAAGTAATGTGTATTTGTGATGTAGAGGCAGCCACCCCTACCACACATGAGCTGATAAGATGACGAAGCACCATCAAAATAACCCCATGGTTGGTTATTGTCAAAGATATCCTCCTTGGAAATACGCAGTTGTGCTAAATCGCCACCTCCCGGGTTGTGAAAGGAAACCAAGATACCAATACAATTGACTGCAACTCTCTCGACCGATATGTATTCATCATGGAATATAAACCTATTATGAGTAATCCAAATACCCCAGGCCAAAATTATAGGAAAATCCTTTATCTCATAATACCCCCTCACAAAAAACCACAACTATAAAGCCGATTCAAAAGTGTTTCTCTGCGAGTACCTGAGAGTGGGAATCAAAAACCTATAAATGCCCAAACATCCCTAACAAAGGAACATTGTAAAAAAATATGCTCCACTGTTTCTAACTATGTTTTGAAAAGAGTGCATCGACCCGAACCAAAGAAAAGTCATTTTTATAAATTATCCCAAGTAGGTAATTTATTTTCCAAAATCGACTAGACTAGAAGCTTCCCTTTCACTGGACAATGTTGTTTCCAGATCTTCTTCCAACACCAAAGAGTATCTCTCTGATTTAAATCCACACATAATTTGATGTATCCCACACGAGGGTTATATTCTCCATCCCCAACACCATCCCGAAGTAATTCATCATCTCTATCAACCATACAGATAGAGGCGTCCCTGAGAGCCTGTAAATACCCATCCCAATGAATGAGGTCCTCCTCAAGGAGACCAAGCATGTGCCCTGACAACTAACCTTGATGCCACATATTAGTTTGGATAGGGTCCCTGAACCATGCAAGATTGTAGAAACTGCCCTGAGCTAATCTATCCTGAGTCCCCGCAGGTAATAAATTACCCAACTTGCAACCAGGCCATAGATCCATACCAAGACGAACCAACCAACTAGAACCAACCCTCCAAACCAGGCTATTCCTAATGAGATCAAAAGCCTTAATCACATCTTTCCAAATAATAGAAATACTCGACAAATTTTTGTTTGTATTTCAAATCCAGTCTAGAGTAGTGAGAGGAGAAATTTATTTTTGATATACAACTCTAGTCTAGAGGCTCTTAGTTTTTTTCAAATGCCAAGAGCCCTTCACTGCAAGATATTTTGAAAATGAAAAAATATTCTTCAAACCCCATCCCGCCAAAGCCTTCAGAACAACAATATGCTCCCATCTAACCCAAGGCAACACCTTTTTATCCTTCTTCCCCTGCCAAAAATAAGAGAAAAAAAACCTCCTGACCTTTTCCAAAATATCTTTTGGAATCCAAGATAAATACATCCAGTATACCAGGATAGCCTCCACTTCACTAGAACTAATCGTCTAGCCCGAGACAACCAACGGTGGATCCAAACCTATAATATTTTATCAAGTTTTGCAATGATCCACAGCCAATCCGACTTCTTATACTCATTTGGTTTTAAATGAAACCCAATATATTTCAATCCCTCATCCAAGTCAAAAACCCAAAAGGGGAGCCTAGAAGTGATGAATAAATACTCCCCCCCATCCATAGATGAAAGGGTAATAATAGAATTATGTTAATTGATTAACATACTCATCTCATGTTTAAAAAAAGTTATGCCCACACAAAGATTTTTAGTGTCCCTTCTAGAGCCATCCCAAAAAATTAATATATCATCAAAAAATAGTAAATGAGAGATATGTAAACACGGAGAGATCTTGATGCCTTTAAAATTTCCTGTAGTCTTTGCCTCATACAAGAAACAAATAAGACATTCAAGTACCAATAGAAAAAGGAGCGGAGACAGGGGGCATCCCTATCTAACGCTGCTTTCCACTTTGAAGACTGAGGATGCAGAACCATTAATCAAAATGGAGAAAGAAATAGTTGTAAGGAAGACCATAACCCAATTTGTGAAGGCCACCCAAAAGCTAAGGTGTATCAACATCATCCAAATATAAAGCCAATTTACCCTATCATAGGCCTTCAATAAGTCAATTTTTATAACCGCCCTTTTAATTTTTATGCTTTTCATGCTATGTAAGCCTTCCTGTGCAACCCTAATAGCCTCATGAATCTGTCTTCCCACCAAGAAGAAAAATTGTTCACTAGAAATATTCCTATAAAGAATGTTTTTTAATCTCCTGCTAATAACTTTAGAGATGATCTTGTAGAGACAATTGCATAAAGAAATAGGGCTAAAGTCATCAAAGGAGGAGGGGTTATCGGTCTTGGGAATTAATTCTATGAAAGTGGAATTTAGTGGTTCATGAATATGACCATTTTTCCTTGATTCTTCCACCACTTTTAAAATATCATTGCCCAACAAGTCGTAAAAACCCATAAAAAATTCAATCGGCCAACCACCGGGACCTGGACTTTTACCTTTTTGAAAAGAATGCAAGACTTCCAATAAGTCCTTTTCAGAGACCTCCACCATCAAGGAAAAACACTCTTCCTCCTCAACAAAACAAGGGAATAACCTCACAACTTTAATAATTTCAACAATGGAGGTTCCCGACTGTGCCTTGAAAAGATCTCTAAAATGTGAAATGCCCAGTGCAAACATGCTTTCAAAGGAATTAACAGTTTGACCATCATCCTATTTTAGACCCGAAATAGTGTTTGTCATTTTCCTACCTTTGGAATAAGAGTGAAAGAATTTTGTATTCTCATCCCCACAAGTAAGACAAATAGCATGACTTTTAAGTCTCCACAAGGGTTCCTTATCTTCCAGAAGTGCCCTTCTCCTAAGTTCTAATCTGACCAGATCTTCTTTTCCTTCCCTGGTACAAAACACCCTACCATTTCCAACCTACTAATCCAGTAGAGTCTATTCAATGTGTTTTAACTCTGACTCCTCTTTTGATTTTTTCTCATGTGCCCAGGTGATGGTTTCCTATTTGATTCTTTTGAATTTTTCCAACAAATGAACTACAACATGAGTATCTAGATTTTTCCCGATGGGTATCCACAACTTACGTACCAAGGATTTGTAATCTGGATCCTGCAACCATCCCTCCAAAAATTTAAAAGGATTGGGAGCACTACGAATTCTACCACATAACTCCAAGACTATCAGATTGTGGTTCGATTCACCGCTACAAGAAACCCATTGACAGACAAGTGCCATGGTTTCAACAAGCTCCTCTGCCATAATGAAGTGATCTAGTCGTTTAACAACACGATCATCACTAGTCCTCCTATTCCTCCAAGTCGACTGTAATTTTATAGGATCAATATCCAACAACCCATGTTTATCCAGGAAGTGAATAAAATAATTGGACAAGGGATCTAGGTTTGTTCGAGGACCCCAGACTTCCGCCGCACCCAAGGAGAAGTTAAAATCGCCACCCAAAAAAACCTCCTGAGCAGCGAACCAAGAACATTTATCCAGGGATTCCCAATAATGATGCCTATCAGAGTAAGGTCCATATATGTTTACCAAAGTCAAAGAATGACCCAACTCAATAGAGAATACATTGAGACCGATCCCCAATTCAAAACCCCAAACCTGTTCACAATTTCACTTACACAGGAGAAAACAAATTATAACCATGATTCCAACAATTCTCCATTCATTTTTCCATTTTTGATGATATTATTAATATGGTTCACATATTGATCTATGATAAAATTTAAGGTAGATAGAAATATAAATCTAATTAAGTTTCTAAACATATAGATTCTCTCTTTTTTTTTGGGTATCTTCCAAGAAATAAATTAGAATTTAAGGGGCCAAAACATTATTGTCCTTGCACGAACCCCAAGATGAGTATCCTTCTTAAGAAATACAAGGTGGCAACACCCAATTTAGGTTACTTTGAAACTGGGGTTACTACGAAAAATCTAACCGTATCTCCCTCTTTGTTTACAAAAATCCTTTTATCATGAGTTTAATCTACTCCATACTAAAATAACTAAACTTGAAAAAGAAGGTCAGGATTAATAATTTTCCAAAACTAACACCCCACACACTAAAATCCGTTACTATTTTTCTAAGAATAAATTATGGAATACAAGATTAATGCATTAAAGTAAAATTATATTCTCTCTCTTGGGATTGTGCTAGTAGTTTCAACATGTTAATTTTACCAGCATTTAATTATCCCAAATTAATTAAACCCACCTACTAAATCACTCAGGAGAAAGAGCTAGTTAATTCGTTAAAGGTTTAATCTCAGAAACAAGTTTTTAAAACGCAGAGTGATGCAGGAGCATCACTCCACCTCAGTATGAACCAATTGATTAACACGATTGGTGCACATTAAAAGAAGGGAGATGTGTCTCCCTCTCATTTTGCCTTCAAAATCAAAATAATGATTAAGGCAATTAATGTTGTCACACTGGTAGAGCCAAGTTGGGCCTTCACACAAGATGTAGATGAGGTCGCCATTAAGTGGATGACGGTAGGACATATCTGCATCCGATTCAGATCAAATTTCCATCATTGTAATCTGCCTCATTAGTCAGGCATTTTGAATGGTGATTAGACACCACTAGTGTGTCTTGGAGGGAATCTCATCGAGCCCCTCTTGTATAAATATTTGTTGTATATGCCCTTAGATAGGTTGTTGATACTCGGGTTGACAGGTTGATGGAGTTTGATGAAATATAATTGTAGCCAAGAGGAGATTTGAGAGCCGAGAATCAGTCGTAGTCCGGACTCACATATTGTAATGGACATTCCACCATTAATAGAAAGTAATAGATTTTCCTGTTTGTCAGTTTATATGTAATGGATGCTTAGTTTTGAATGTCGTGCATATGGATTTATAATGTATATTTATTTTAGAAATTGTCCGCAGAGATAGAATTATAATATTCTATCTATGAGTGTGTCAGGTTAGTTCTGGTTCTCTAGGCTAAGTGCAAGGAGTGCACGATAGAGAGTTGAGACTCTGTGAGCAAACGCAATGAGTGCATGTTTGAACTCATTCGAGTCAGAAGAGAAGCTATCAAGAGGGAACATCAGGGTAATCCATAGAATCAAAGGGGAATTTCAAGGTTTCTAAATACCTTGGAAAGAAAGGTTGTGTGGGAGGAAGCACAACGCAGAGTTACTGAACACTTTGTAAGACTCTGCCAGGAGGGAATTGAGCTAGTGTGAGTGTGCATAGGAGAAACAAATTCTGGAGTGTTGTAGACAGTGAGATTATCCCAGGGTTACTGAACACTCTGAGGGAGGAAGGCTTTGCATGAGTGCATCAACCAAGGAAAGGAGATGCCTTTATACTTCTGGAAGGGCTCAGGGAGAAGCCGTTAGAAGGCTGAAGTGAGTGCAAGGAGTGAACTAAGAGTAAAGTAAGTTCAGATTACACACTTAGGAGGAAGAGCGTTAAGTTTCTAGGAGTGCACTAGAAAGTCCGTAGAAGGATGCAGGAGAACCGAGAGTCTTGAAGGTTTCAATCCGAGCAAAATTGCGGGAGAACTAGCATAGAACTCTGAAAGGAGTGCATAAAAGAACTGAGAACAATCTAAGTCTTAGAAGGAAATTGTGATAAGTGCGCAAGGGGGTCGAGGACTTGCCGAAGTCTCGAAGGAAGGCATAATTTTCCATTGTCGGGAGGATACAGGTGGGAATAGATCATGAGATCCGAGAGTTGGAGCTCTAGGAGGTTCGCCAAGAGAAAACAAAAATCTTCGTGAAGAGTGGTTTGACTACATACCGTTGGATATGGAAGGGGAAGGTTGGAAGAGATCCACACTTTTTAGAGAAGTGGTACTCCTGGAGATATTAGAGGAGGATAGCGAGAGACTCCCAAATGCCGGAGTCCAAATAGATCGCAACCGTCGATCTGAAGGAAGGACATGGACCATTGATCCTCATGCCATTTGAGTTCATCAATTCAAAGTTCGAGAACGTAGGAGTTGGTTGTTGTAGAAAGAGTCGAATCCCGAAGCCTGAAGAGATTTTGTGGTTTAGCCCCGGAACACAACTTGAGGTCACATGATAGAAAGGGCCTGGCACAAAGAACTAGTGCCACTGACAAATTTATTCAAAGGGACAAGAAGAGAGGTGTGGGGTGAGAGGACCTGCACTTTGGAGAAAGAAGGACATGTGATAAAGTGTATTGGGTTCCAACAGAGAGCTTAAGAATCAATTAGACTCAAGTTTTTGAATGATCCTATACTGGGAGGTCACACAAACCCGAAGGAGAGAAGAAGGGGGGGGGGTGTCCGCCAAGTGGTATCAGAGCCACATAATTGATTTATGTATGCAAGGAGACAGACTGCAATGATCTGTAGAAACTATTTCAAGGTGCGCAACAGATGGTAAACATCCAGGTAGGATGCAAGAGAAGTAAGATGTCCACTGGAGGGCATGAGCGTGGTCGAGGAGAAGACTACCCACAGATAAGAAAAGTGGAGATGGACAAGGAAATCAGTGAGATCTGAGAAGAGATGGAGAAGCTAGAATTTAAAATGTAGCAAGAGGCAAAGGTACGCCGGAGGTACGAGTGGCCTTTAAAAAGGAAAGATAAGTGGTCTATTAAAAAATTGTTAGCCAGGAGGCAACAACAGGTGTTAAAAAGGTGGTTGAGATATGTCAAAAACCTCAGTGGCGAGGGAAAGAGATCTGGGATGGGTGTCATAGGTTTCCAGGTGGGAAATGAGAAGAAATGAGTTGATCTCATAAAATTCCAGGAGGGAAGAGGAGATATCCTGATTTTACAGGTGGGAAAGGGAAAATAGATGATCTCAGCTAAGAGTTCATGTCATCAAGGGGTGTTGTCATATGGAGAGGAGGTGGAAGAAAGGCCTCATCCATATGAATATTCATGCGGAACTGTGAGCCATGTGAATGAAGATGATGACAAGTTGAAAACTTCTATCACTGAGGAGAAAGGTCATGGGAGTTTTATGATCATTGGGGGAATCCATATATTCCTTCCAAGAAGTTGGGGAGAGGAAAGAACATGTGTTTCAGATGTAATAGAAGGAAAACAAGCTGAGACTATCATGGAGCAGAAGGAGAAGGTACTGAAGTCTGCCCCAACGAGAGAGGATCACCCAATTGAGTCACTCACTTAGTGGGAGATGGAGTTGAAAATGTTGGAGGATTGGTTGGATAGTATGGAACCAGAAGGTGGATTCCATGAGATAGTCATGCCATAAGAGATATGCCAACATGATTTCCAGCTGGAGGAAGCTGGAATGAAACCAACCAAAGAACTGACAGGAGTTAGTATGTCATAGGAGGTAGTTGAACAACAATTTAGTAACAAGACTGCAGAATTGGAGTCCGCAGTAGAGTGGCTAGTCAACGTCACAAGGGATGAAAGCAGCATGGGAGGTCAGGATGATCTACCCATAGAGCCACATGAAGAGTTGCATCCAAGCAGACTGCACAAGGAAAACCAACCGATGAAGCATTTGGAAGAAGTGATACAGGAGAGAAGGGAGTTGATGTTGAGATCGTCAGAAGAAATGGTCAGTAAGGAGGAGCTGGACAGAGGATAACCTGTACGAGTAGTAGGGGAGATGAAGAAGTAGCAACAACAACGAAGTAGAGGATCATAAGGACAACTCCAGGAGAAATTTTTGGATCTAGGAGGATTTCAACAGAGCTAGGAATCTCATGAGCAGGAGCTCATGAATTTTCGTAGCTGTGGAGTATGATGCAGAAGAATCTCTCCACCTTAGCATGTGCCATTTGATTAGCATGATTGGTGTGCACTCAAAGAAGAGAGAGACACCTCCCTCTCATTTTTCCTTCAAAATCAAAATTGTGATTAAGGAAATTAATGTTGTCAGACTGATAGAGCCAAGTTGTGCCTTCGTACAAGCTGTAGATGAGGTCTCCATTTAGTGGTTGACGGTAGGAGGGATCTGCAACCGATTCGGATCAGATTTCCATCATTGTAATCTACCTCATTAGTCATACATTTTGAATGGTGATTAGACACCACTAGTGTGGCTTGGAGGGAAGTTCATAGAGCCCCTCTTGTATAAATCTTTGTATTGTATGCCCTTAGAGAGGTTGTTGACACTTGGGTTGAGAGACTAATGGAGTTTGATGAAATGTCTTTGTAGCCAAGAGGAGAGTTGAGAGCCAAGATTCAGTCATAGTCTGGACTCACATATTGTAATGGACATTCCACCATTAATAGAAAGTAACAAATTTTCTTGTTTGTCAATTTATGTGTAATGGATGCTTAGTTTTGAATGTCGTGCATATGCGTTTATACTGTAGATGTATGTTAGAAATCATATACAGGGAAAGAATTATAATCTTCTATCTATGAGTGTGTCGGGTTAGTTATGGTTCTCTAGGCTAAGTGCAAGGAGTGCATGATAGAGAGTTGAGACTCTCAGAGCCAACGCAAGGTGTACTTGTATGAAATCATTCAAGTCAGAAGAGAAGTTGTCAGGATGGCACACTAGGATAATCCATAGACTCGGAGGGGAATTTCAAGGTTGTTGAATACCTTGGAAAGAAAGGTTGTGTGGGAGGAAGTGAAATGCAGAGTCAATGAACACTCTATAAGACTTTGATAAGAGGGCATTGAGCTAGTGCGAGTGCGCACAAGAGCAACACATTATGGAGTGTTGGAGACAATGAGAGAATCCCAGGGTTGCTGAACACTTTGAGGAAGGAAGGATTTGAAAGAGTGCATCGACCAAGGAAAGGAGATGCCTTAATACTTTTGGACGGGCTCAAGGAGAATCCATTAGAAGGCTGAAGCGAGCATAAGGAGTGTGCCAAGAGTAAAGTAAGTTCATCCTAGAAGCACAAGAGGAAGAGTGTAAAGTTGCCGGGAGGGAACTAGAAATTCCATAGAAGGACACAGGAGAACCGAGAGTCTTGAAGGTTTGAAGCTGAGTAAAATCTCAGGAGAGATAGCATATAACTCTGTAAGGAGTGCAAAAAAGAATCGAGAACAATCTAAGTCTTGGAAGGAAATTTTGCTAAGTGCGTAAGAGGGTCAAGGACTTGCTGAAGTCCTGAAGGAAGGAAGAATAGTCCATCATCGGGAGGAGACAGGTGGCAAGAGATCAGGAGATCTGGGATTTGGAGCTCCGGGAGGTTCACCAAGAGCAAACAAAAATCTTTGCGAAGTTGCGAAGAGCGGTTTGACTCTAGACCATTGGATCTGGAAGGGGACGCATGGAAGAGATCCACACTTTTAGGAGAAGTGGTACTCTGAGAGATATTAGAGGAGTATAGCAAGAGAATCTTGAAGGATGGAGTCCGAATAGATCAAAACCGTCTATCTGAAGGAAGGACTGGGACCGTTGATCCTCGCACCATTTGAGTTCGTCGATTCAGAGTTAGGGAACATAGGATTTGGTTGCTGTGGAAAGAGTTGAAGCCCAAAGTCTGAAGAAATTTTATGGTTTAGCCCCAGGACACAACCCAAGGTCACATGATAGAAAGGGCCTGGCACAGAGAACTAGTTCCACCTTCAACTTTCTTCAAGGGTCTAAGAAGAAAGCCACAGTGTGAGAGGACCCGCACTTTGGTAAAAGAAGGACCTGTGATAAAGTGTATTGGGTTCCAATAGGGATCTGAAGAGTCAATTAGACTCAGGTGTTTGAACGATCCTAGACCGGGAGGTCACACAAACCTGAAGGAGAGAAGAACGGCGNAGAGACTCTCGAGGAGAAATCGCAAGTCGACGAGTGGAAATCACTGAGAAAAATTGAGTTAAAAAAAAATGCAGAGGTCCCCCATGTAAAACCACAAGGAAAGGGTGGAACATCGCAGAACAGGTCTGAGATAAAAATGCAAAGACTGTTCCTAACATTAGATGAATGTACCGAGACACAATCCAACAATATATGATATGCAGAGGTTTCACTTTTAAAAAAATGCAGAGGATTAATTCACATTGCTGGGTGAATTTTGGGGTAAAATGCAAAGATTCTTCTCATAGCTGGGGAAATTTTGGGGAAAATATGCAGAGATTACTTCTCATAGTTGGGAAAAATTTTGGGTTAAAAGGCAAATATTCTTCTCATAGCTGGGCGAAATTTGGGGAAAATATGCAGAGATTACTTCTCATAGTTGGGAGAAATTCTGGGGAAAAATGTTGTCCAGTTTAGATAAAAACGCAGAGAGAATCCCAATGAAATCGCATGGTATATTCTCCATGTTGGGTGAATGGTTTAGAAAGAAAAAAATGCAGAGGTAAGATTACATGGTAAAAACGCAGAGGGTTATGGCTGAAATCACAAATGTAAGGTTCAGATTAACTGGAGTTCCAGATGCATAAACATAGAGTGATTAAGGAATTTTCCAAGCATGCAAATCGGTCAGGGAAAAGGGGCAATAAATGGTGCTCTTTGACACTCAAAATCCATCAAGGAAAGGAGTGAGGCGCTCAAGCCTATTAGGTTCTATCCATGGAGAAGTAAGGGAAGGGCACACCCAACAACACATAATCGGTAGGCGGTAGAGTAAGGGAAAATGAATTCCATTTCCAGTAATCTTAAATTCTTTAACATTGAGATGAGGGGATTCTCCCAAGAAGGAAAACGAGTCTGATTTAATCATGTTCAATTTCCCTTGAAACTCAGACCCTAGGGATCTTGCCAAGGAAGAAACAAAGTTGGTTGTACAGAGTTCAAATCCTCCAAAAAACCAGATCATGGAATTTCGTCAAGGGAGGAACATGAATGGGTTTAAACAATGATCAAATCCTTAAAAAAAAAATTAGTGCATGGGAGACAACAATTGAGAAATTCGAACAATCCATTGGATGGAATCCCACTGAAATTTAATCTAAATTACACAACCCTCAAGAAAAACCCGCCTAACATAAAATTGAAATCCATTATGAATTACTACAATCAAATCCATATACAATTTTATTTATTTATTCCTAAATTATTAATACAATCTTGTTTTAACGAGAGTACCGTAATCCCTTAAATTTTAAAGCAAGACCGTGAATAAAACTTCCATGCATTTAAATAAATTTAAAGTAACCATGCCATAAATCCAATTCCATATCTCACAACATCAATGAATTCACAAATTTGATATCAGAGCTAATACAATTATTGAAAATTAAAAGAAATATGTAATACACCTAAACCAATATATTACAAATCAAATTTCAATGAAAATATCGTAACCGACGAATCTGGGCTTGGCATTGTTCTTCATCAACTAGAAATCCTTTTGTCCTCCTATTTTCTAACCGTAGAGACTTCACTGGTACCTCCTATCCAATGATAGGGGTACTCTTCTTCTCCTTTAGCCCCCTGAGCCGCAAAGGGGCTAGGCACAACCACAACCAGAATACTCTAGCTCCCAGCTCAGCTCGCATACCACCTCTCTTTCTCGAGCTGGGTATCCCAAATCTCACAAGTAAAACCAGTCAGAATTTCTGTAGCATAACCTTACTCATACCAGTTATCCCTCATTCCTCCTCTCAACCATTTCTTTTATATAATTTTTCTTAGTGACCGCTTGCCATTTGCACATTTAATTCATTTTTTTTTAATTAATTAGGAATTACTCCCCCTATACACTTGTCACCCATTCCCTTAGTTGCACCAATAAATCCACCATTTAATTAAATTAAATGTCAATTTCCCTCACCCATCCTAAAAGCGCTCCTAAAATCACTCCTTGTGTCCCTTTATTACCTTTATTTCCCATTTATGAATGATGCCTTTCTAAAACAAAGTTGAGTTAAAGTAGGATTGTTCTCTACTTACACTAGACTTAGATACCTTTCTATGCTTACACATATTTATGTTGTATTCCTTTCTCAAATTAAATTATAATTTAATATTTACTTGCACAAGGTGTATTAAATCACTTCTTTAGATTTGTTCTATTTTTATTGATTCTTAATTTGATTTATTTTATCCCCTCATCATTTAATTTAAAAATTTAGTTTTTAGTCTTCTCACTCACTTAGACTTAGGCTTAGTTAATATTTATTTGAAAACACCTAGACCTTTAGGGATTATGCTTAATAAATTCATTCTTTAGTTAATTAATTAATCAATTATTTGATTAGGTAGGTGCTGAAGATTTTAAGGTTTAACATTCACTCAAGTTTTCTAGGCCACCTAGATTCATTGACTCATTTTTTTTATATCGCGATGTGCCATCACCAGCTAATGTGCATTGTCCTTGGGATTATCACCAAACTAGCGCATTACTCATGATTCCCTGATCTCCTCCTCACTTCACTCTGTTTTAGTCAGTTAACTGAAGACTGAGAGACTAGTTAACTCAAACTAGATGGCAATTCACTTTTGTAACTTCCCGAGAGACTAGACTAGGTGGTAGTTTACTCCCGTAACTGCTAGTGTGTGTCCATATCACTATAGACCACCACTATGGCACATTGGATTCTCCTCCATGCACATTAGTTGAGTAATATAGAGTATATCATGTGTAAATTATCATTCATTCATTTTGTTAATGAGAATTCTTCCATTCTTTCTCTCCCGCTTCTCCTTTCTCATATTTTCTCTGCAAACTTTGTATGTCATTTTATAGCTAGATATATTATTTATAGATTCAACACATTTACATCCAAGGCTCATGTGACTACACTACCAACAAATGCCTGACACAATGTTCTTGAAAATCAACCTCCTCTAAGAAATTGCACTATGCCTCATTGAGCAAACTATAATGCTCAACTAGATGAAATACGGTGCTCCAGATCCAATAAAACTAACGATTTATACATCTGAGTTCTCATTTTAGTTTCATTGCGAGTTTCAACTCGCCTCCTCAAGCCATTTAGGGAGATGTGGCCAATTTGGTCTGGGGGCATAAAATCCAAATCGAGTATCATAAAGGAGTTTTGTAAGCTCCCACAAGTATTTTTTCCAAGGCCCATGCAACTACACTACCCACAAATGCTTGAAATAATGTTATTGAAAATCGACCTCCTCTTCAGAAATTGCACTATGCGTCATTAAGAAAAACCCTAGTGTGAGAGACACTCCAATAAATGGTTTTTTGGTGGATGGAATGACAACAGAGGGCCCCCACTAGTTGAAACCCGGTGCTTCGGATCCAATGAAACTGGTGGTTTGTCCATGCAAGTCCTGTTTTGAGTTTTATCCCAAGTTGCAACTCGCATCCTCAATCCATTTAGGGACATGTGGCCAATTTGGTCCAGGGGCATAACATCCAAATTGAGCAGCATAATGGATTTCCCTAAGCTCCCACAAGTCTATTTGGCCAAGACCCATGTGACTGTACTACCCATAAATGCTCGACACGATGTTCTTGAAAATCGACCTCCTCTTTCGAAATTGCACTATGCCTCATCAAGAAAAACCCTAGTCCTAGAGATANCAAATGGTTTTTCGGTGGACAAAGTGACAACAGAGGGGCCCCATTATCTGAAACCTAGTGCTTCAAATCCAATGCAACTGACGATTCATCCATCTGAGTCCCGATTCAAGTTTTATCATGAGTTGCAACTCACCTCCTCAAGTCATTTAGGGACATGTGGTGAATTTAGTCCAGGGGCATAAAATCCAAACCGAGTGGCATAATGGAGTTTTGTAATCTCCCACAAGTCTATTTTGATAAGGCCCACGTGACTACACTACCCACAAATTCTCGACACAATGTTCTTGAAAATCAACCTCCTCTTCAGAAATTGCACTATGCCTCATTGAGAAAAATCCTAGTGCCGTAGATACTCCTTCACTTCCCTTCCCTTTCCATGCCTTCACTTTCCATGCCTTCACTTGCCTTTCCTTTCCATTCCTTCACTTGCCTTAACATGCCATCCCATGCCTTTCCATGCCTTGAAAATCGACAAGTTGTAGAATTACATGCTTAATGAATCATTTGATTGTAATTTTTACATATTAAACTTGTTCATTTAGTACAAACATTATTTACATATTAAACTTTCTCATTTATTCAAGGCATGGCATGGAATGGCATGGAAATTGAATGCAAGTAAAGGCATGGCAAGTGAAGGCAAGTCATGGAAAGGCATGGCATGGTATGGAAAGGCATGACATGGCAAGGCATGGTATGGTATTCCTAGGGTTTAATTGTGAGGCATGACAATGGAAATGCAAGGAATATCATACCATACCATACTATGGAAAGGAAAGGCAAAGCATACCATACCATACCATGGGAAGGCAAGGCAAGGCATACCATACCATACCATGGAAAGGAAAGGAAAGGAAATGAATACCATACCATACCATACCATGGCAAGGCAAGACAATGCATATCATACCATACCATACCATGGCAAGGCAAGGCATGCCATGGAAAGGAATACCATACCATACTATACCCATGGAAAGCCAAGGAAGGGAATGACATGTCAAAGCATACCATACCATTGCAAGGTAAGACAAGGCAGGGCAAGACAAGAAAATACAGTACAAGGACAAATATAACAACTCTTAAAAAAATTAATCATTCAATGAAAGGGGTCTAAAAATACAAGCTTAATGTAGGGTTTAGATAACAAATGCATGCTGAAATGTAATATGACACATGAAAATCCTACAATATTCAATACATGACAACCACAAAGGACTGGAAATTATGACAAAAATGTAATAAAATGTGTCAAGGTGTACTCCTAGGGTTTAATTTCGAGGCATGGCAACTTTTGTTTCTTTTTTTATTATTGTTTCATTGCAATCCACTTTTTTATTTGACTTTTTCCTTGCATAATTTTATGGAATGTTATATTTATTTTTATATAGGAAAAAATGGGAAATTACATGACAAGACATGGGAAGCTACATGACAATGACATGGTATGGAAATGGCAATGGCATGCCATGGCATGGATCGAAAAGGCATGGAGTGTGCAATAAAATCTCATAGATGGTGAAGGGAAAATAATAATGGTTTCAAATCTCCTTAGAGGAATTTTGGTAGCATAGCATTACTTTCTATGGTGTGTCATGAAATGTAACCTCAAAACCTTTATTTGTAGGTGGAAAATGATACCCATTCTAATATCTAGTTTCCATGTGAACTCTCTCATTCTATTGATCAAAATCAATAAGTTTAGTGCACATCATGGAAGATTGAATAAATGTTATCAATAATTGATGGGTTTAACAATATTTACAAATACCCACTACATAAGCTAAACAAACATGAGTGCATTAATGAGTCATTGATTCATATTTTTGGCATTTATTAATGGTTAAACATAAATAAAATGATTTTATATATGTCATGCGTATAAAGAGGGGAATAATGTGTGTGACTGAGAAAATGGTCAAATTATGGATTGAATCGACTAAGAAACTAACAATTAGGCTTCTCAAAGGAATGTCAAGGGAAGACTAGTGTCAAGGTTTTTTCCTAAGGAGACTAGGAATACTAGGAATTATACCTATATGAGAAAATAAATACTTTTATCATGTATCTCTCGTAAGAGAAGAAGTTACGGTTTTGTGGCATTTTAAAACCCTAGTGCTACCTAATGTGATTATTATCGAGAAGATAGAGGGAGTTTATCTTGTACAAGTGTGGGATACAAATGTAGGTTACAAAAAGGACCCACCATTGTGTATGATACCTTGTTGATGATCTCTAATGGTCCATGGAGTGAGCTTTGGATAATGTTATCTTATGGTTTCCATCTCTAGGGTTTGAAGAGGCCAACTTCTAACAACCCCTGATAAGATCTTGGTAGGTGCATGTGCTTCATATTATCAATATATATTATGTTTTTGGGTTGTCCAAATGTTGTGTACTTGCATAATTGATTTTTATCTTATTTCATCTTCTTAATTGAGTAATTATAGTACTAGTTATGGAGGTTAATTTGACATAACATTGAGTTGAGATTGTTAAGTGATTTACAATTATGTAGAAGATAAATGAGAAAAATTATTTCTATAATAAATTATTGTAATATGCCATTTTTTAGGTCATAATATTTTCAAGTGACAACTATTTGAGTGTGGATTGTCATTGGATTTAGATGGAAATAATTCAATATTTAGTCCATGCATTGTTGGTTGTGAGTTAGAATATTGATATCCACGTCAATCATGCAAACAATTCAAAAGGAACGATCTATCGATGATGTAGAGATACATTGTCTGTTAGCAATCAATGCTAATTGAGAACCATTAATTGCTTATGGATTTATCACTTATCAATCTTTTCCACCATAAGATATTCCTTAATGCGTAATGAAAGTATTTATAATCACTTTAGAAAAAAATCAAGGGATTAATACACATAAAATTCATACACTTCGGAATTCAAACACTTTGAAATTAATATATTCATCAACATAAAATGTAGAAACAAGGCGATTCATAAAAAAATGTGCCATGACATGTGTGTGTGTGTGTGTGTGTGTGTATATATATATATATGTAAATTGTTCATTTTTTATAAAATGTCAAATCATTCCCAACATACAAGGCGACAACAAGTGTGCTAACATCAAAAACATTCATATTGTGGCCTAGATACACAATGGAAGTAGTTGGTCAATCATTGACCACTGCCATCCTAGCCACCCTCAGGAGCATCCTGGAAATCAATATTCCTTCTATTGCTCAAGGAAGCACCTCAAGAGGCTCTAGGCCCGGGAATGCTTCGATGCACTGGAGACTACACAAAGAATAAACATTGTTATAAGTTTATTTCATCAATGAATTAATAAAAATACAAAATGATACTTTGTAACTTAACATAAGACAACTCACCACATATGCTATTGTCAATCATGAGGGTGTTACCTTCCTTTGTGACCCCAGTCTTTTTGCAATGCCACCCTGCATCATTTACAAGGATCAAGTCAAGAAAATTAATCAAATATGAGTAAAATCAAATTCATGAAACATAAAAAATTGTCATCAATGCATTATCCCACCATGATTATATTAGGCCTCAATGGATATTCACTAGTAGATGGAGCACTAGGTTGTCCAACCTACTATGAGACAACCTCTAATATGGAAGTCTCTGTCAATGGGGCTTATGAAATGCTTATGGTGGGAAGTGATGGACCCCCATAGGTTGTACAATTGACTGCAACTCCCTACGCCTAGAGAAAGGTAATCCCAGGTGCTCATGGAGTGAAATAGTACTATAGATATGAAATATATCCACAAACTGCATACATATTAATAAAATTGAACTATTAGTAACAACTAATAAAATTTAAAAACATAAACACAAACAATTTGAAAATTATATGGTATTTAATTCTACAAGTGATACCTATGACGTAGGTGACTTTTCCATCCTAGATGGACATTCCTCGACATCTCCTAGTCCCAAATCCTCTAGAAACACAAGAACATTACAAATTCGAGGATGTATAAAATAAATAAATGATTGTGGTGAATTTATCATATGTGACACATGCCTATGTGTGGGGTGCACCCGATGAAAAATTGCCTCTATTGTCGCATCAGTGGTGGGGCTAGGCATTGATGCATTCATCGACTTAGAGGGTCTACTAATAGGACGTAACAACTGAAAAAAAACATAAATAAAATATCAATATTTTTTTTTTTTGTAAGTAAGAAGTATATATTATATTTAGTTCCTGCTAAAGATGAAAAAAGTTGCCAAAATACAATCTGATACTGGCTGTAGTTACTGGACTGCCCCAACAGAGGGGAAACCAATCCATCCAACCCCCAATTCACAAGTCTTAGAAGGTTGTTGGTTCAGAAAACAAACAAAGTTCATACTGACTGCCATCTAGACTAGGAGCCTAATGAAACTGGATGCACAAAAAAAAGAGAGCTAAACACCTGGCGAATAGCCTAACCACGTGGCTCGGAGGTCCTCTGTCCACGGTTCTGCCTCGATGTTGGTCGGCTGGTCGTCCCAGCTTTTTTCCTTTCGCTCCTCACGCTCCTTGTTCTCAACTGGGCCGCTTCGTTCCGCTTCCTTCTGCTTCGCTGCTGCCTGTTGCAGCATGCTATTCGTCTCAGTGTCAGGTGCCTCCCCCGGAGTAGAGCCAGCCGGGTCCGAGGAGAGCTCCGTTTTCATAGTTGAGAGGATATGAAGAAAGGTCGCGACATTTTCTTCAGTGGCCTGCAGGAGAAACTTGAGGTCCACCACCTCCCTCCTGAGCTCAAAGACTAAGTCATACAGGATGCCCAATCTATCTCTGAAGTGTTCACTGTTGAGGTGGGCCGCAGGGTGGAGACGCGCTCGTTTGGACTCTCCAAAAGCCAGTGGTGCAATTCTCCAGGTACTCGAGGATCCAGGGAAGGACATTGTCGCTATGAATTGCATCCGGGGGTCCTGATGACAACGTTGAATTGGAGTCTATCCTCGCGGGATAGTGGCCATGGAGTGTAACTGCGAAGGTGGCGGGGTAACCGCGGAGCGAAGATGTAAAGACTGCAAAGGTGGTGAAGTGGTAGCTGGGGACATGGTTTGGGATTGGGAGGAGGAACAGGTCATAGGGGAGACTGAAGGCGAGACCGAGGGTCTACGGGGCTTCCAGGGTGAGCCCCTCTTCGGCTTTCCTCTAATCCTTTCTTTCATGTGTGCAGGTGAGCAGGTCTGGACAGGGTTGAACCAAAGTTGCAGATAAACAATGGAGATAGCCTCTGAGCGAGCCTGGTTTTGTTTGTGCCGGGAAGGGAAGAGCCCTTCAGACCACATACAAGGTGATATGCCAACAACGACGAGCCAAGCCATAATACAAATTGCGAGGGAGCAAAGGGTGGCGTAAATGCCCCTTACCTTGACCATTAGGCCGAATTTAAATGCCATTACTCTCCCGGGACGACACTGTACTACAGCACGGGCCCGTCATGTGGCTCTGTGTTGCATCGCACTGTGTTCGTTCCATCCATCGCCACGGGGAAACCACTAACACCCCATCCGGGGAATAAAATATCAATATAAATACACATAATACAAAATAAATATAGATACACATAACGATGAAGAACATAAAGAGGGTTATAATAATTACCTCCTCCATAAAGCTATGATGTCCACTAGGATCTATAGGTTGATAACATGTCTTCCCATATCTAGAGCATTTATGAGGTTCACATGGATGACTGATATTTCCATGTGCCCTCTCCTCACTGTAATATGTTATGCATGTTGAACCTCCAACCCCTCTACCAATGTAAATAGCTGGAACCTCCTGCCCAGATAATGAAACAAAGCTATTGTGTTGTACTAGGCTACGAGTCAGTGATGAAATGGATATCTTTACCTATTTAAATCTCTCTGAAATAGGATGATGTTGGGTAGGGGGGTCATGCCTTCACCTGTGGGGATGAAGACCTAACATGGGGTCATGCCTGGCATGCTCTCATTCTTGTGCAGACCCTAGACCCACCCTCTAGAAGTCTCCAATGTCAAAGTAGTTGATATGCTTACCCAAAATAAAATCAACCCATAATTTTCTCAGAAAATATAAGGGCATGTCCCTGCTATTGCAGGTATGTTTATCAAAAACCATATACCACCTATCCATCCAATTTTGACTAATATGTGGATGGATGCACCAGTCAATGGAGACGCGTTTATTATTCAATGGTAGTTCTTGTCTAGTTATAGGATCTTTGACTTGGTTTCTGTCCAAACCAGTTCTATATTATTCATACATTATTTCCCTATAATCATAAACATAGGTCAATTTCCCTTGGAAACTTGTAATGGACTTCACAATCATTTCCAAAGAAGTGGCCAAGGAGACTCTGCTAGGCTCTCTAGTGTCCCTTAATTTTTACTCAAAGGTTCTTAATATGACCAACCCCTCATCAATTTGACAGTTTACATTGGGTGCTTTTGGTGGGTTGGGGTTTTGATCTTCTTGGTTTTCTTCTAAGCGGTTTTCATTGTCTCAGGGTTCCATTTTATTATATATGCTACAATTTAAAATCCATGGCATATAAATTAGGTTGGCTTTTTAATTAAAATACAAAATTATAATTTCTTTTAATTTAGATTGTTGGAAGCAAAAAAATGAATTGGAAATGACTAAATTGGGTTAAAATAAGATAAATCAAACATACCTGGACATAGTGGCAAGATCCTTCCTCCCTAGCTCCTCTCTACCTCCTATATTTGCTCAACGAGAGTAGAAAAATGAGCATGGTTTGTTCACAATGACCACAAATCGCGCTCACAGACTCTTTAAAAACTCTATCAGTAGGAATGTGTGAGCCTTCCTAATAACACACATGCGTTCCTAAGAACACACAAGAGTTCTTAAGAATGCACACACATTCTTTCCAAAAACCTACGTGGAAATATTCGTGGTGGTTCAACCACCTCCAAACCTATAGGTTTAGGAACGGATGTGTGTTCCTAAGAACACACATGCATTTATGCGTGTGCACGTTCCTGTTGCATGGATTTCCACTTTTTTGGCCACGAACTTCATGCACTTACCCATAAATCTGTTATGGATTTTTATGTAAATTTTATTCTAAAATTTTCGAATTTAAATGTTTTGTTTTTACTTTTTTCGAATTTGTTTATGTTTTTAAAGAGTCCTTATTTTACAATTGTTGTTGAATTCAAATACTAGGAAAACATAATACTTCTCTCGATTTTTTTTTGGTTTAATTAATGCTTTTTATGACAAGTTTTCTACCCCTCAATTTAGTTGAATATGATCAGAACCTATAAATGTTGAAATAAACTTAAATCACAAACTTCTCTAACCCTACTCTGCAGGAAAGATAATGTCAGAATGGGTAATATTCATCTATAATTGAGTTTTTTATATGGAGGGACATCAAATTTATTGTTCTAGAAAGACATACTACAATTCAATGTAAAGTTTTAAAAATCTAAAATGCAATTATGATAAAGATGAAATTCAATTAAGCAATATATGTCCAATGGGGACTTGGGTCATTGTTGATATTGATGGACTATTAATTCATCCACCAATGTTTAATTCTCCCTTTGGTCTATCCCTCCTTGATGGTATGCCAAAAGAGAGATGAAGTTGAGTGCATGTCCGAGGTGAATTTGTAGGAATAGATACCCATTATACGAGAAAACTAAGGTGAAGGAAGTCCATTATTAGGTTTACTCCTTGACCTAGAGCCATGTTTCTTGAAGCAATATCCAAAAACATAAGACAATATAGCTCATGCCTAAATCATCATATTATATTCCTAACATGACATTTATCAGTCACATATTTTCTTGCTTCACTTATCTTCCTCTTTCTTTTCTTCAATATAGGTAGTGAAATGATAAAATATTGTGAATATTTTCATGTGTTTGAGACACTTCCTAGTAAATGTATGTTCCATTTCCTCTATTGTTGAAAGTAGTGCAAGAAATTATGCTAGTGTAAGTAGTGAAGTCTACCATTTGGGGAAAAAGTTGTTGATGTTTGAATATTATCCTTAATTATGTTGTGTGGAAATGGGACCCATTCATGCTAACAATCTTCAAGTAACCAATATTTTTTATTATAAGAAAGTGCACCCTTTAATTTCAAAAGTATTGCAATTGGCCTGAATATCTCAGGCACATCAAAAGAAGTTCATTTTGACTCGTGAGATAGTTTGCACATAGTGAATCACTAATGATCATTGTTAAGTAAATAATCAGATTGAAGGACTGATTAGGTAAATAAGATTTTAATAATCTTATTCCAAGTGTAGGGTCTATTATCACCATTTATTTGAACAACTAGCCTAAAAGGCTAAGCCTTACCGATATGCACCATCATAGTCCACGTATCCCTTCTCATACAAACTTTCAAACCATTTTTCCCTTGCATAGCTTACAAAAACATTTTTCCTAAAGTTATTTCACTAAATTAAATCCATAATCCCCCTTTATGCCTTTTCCCCTCTTTATTTTATTTAAATTAAAGGTAAAAATCAATTCATGGATAAAAATTGATCTGGTCAAATACAATATTTTATTATTTTGGCCCTATGAAGGATAACCATTATTTTTCATTAAAAATAAAGAGAACCATTCCATTTAATTTTTACCGGATGCGACTAATTTGATGCACTAGGAAGTTGGGATCCAACCTTGGAAAAATGCAGAGGCATAGGAACTAGAAGGTTACATGGAGGAAGAATGGATGGAAAATACCAATATCCTGAAGAATAATTATATTATATTAAAGGACTGGGATGGTGAATTAAAATGGGCATTAAATAAATCCTCGGGGGTGCTTAAAATGAAGTTGAGATATAAAACCAAAATCAATAAAGGATTGGTCTATGTCAACCATTGGTGGTGGAAGCTAGTGTGGAAGTTAGCATGTCCTGTAAAAACCATAATTTTCTTATGGATTTTTTGGGATAAAAAGACCCTTACATGGAATAATGGTCAAAAGTGAGACTTGATTGAGGTTGGTTGGTGATGCGTATGTAAAAGTGATTGTGAATATGTAGACCATTTATTTGTTTACTACAAGATCACCAAATCTATATGGATGGAAATTTATAATAGCTTCAAACTACAAATTCATTAGGATAAATTAAATTTTATAGAATGTATGGAGTTATGGATGATAGATAAATATGTTTCCTCACATAGAGAACTACTCACTTATGTGTTATGGGGCATCCTGTTATCCAGAAAGAATTTTATTTTTTAAGATAAATAGGAACATTTAAGAAGACTTGCACATCAAATTAGAGTCTACTATGGTTAATAAAGGAAGGAACCAAAGAAGACTGTTGCAAGAGGCCTTCAATAAACAAGTATTTCTCACACTAAGACTTGGATATTTTTCGATGGAGCATGCTAGGGTACTTCAGGAACTTGTGGAGATGGGGCCATTCTTTATCTAGATAATGCAAAATTTTGTTTACTGAAGTATGCGGTAGTTTTGGGAACAAACAATAGATCATAACTCTATTCCCTCTAGATCCTACTGGATAGGCAGGTTAATAGGCTATATGTGTTTGGTTACTCCAAACTTCTAATGGACTAGGAAAATGGTAAAAGTAACATTTCTAATTTGGAGCTAGGTTCTATTCTAGATAGAATTATTGAAAAGAAAGTAAATTTCAAAGATGTGTTCTTTTCTAATATCTACCAAGAATTCAACCAAAAAGATGATAAATTATCAAAGGAAGCAGTGACTTTGCAAGAAATTTTCTTCCCTATCAATGAAATTAAGGACCATAATCCTATATATTTGATACACTTACAACTATTTTTATGAATGATGTTTTTGTTGTGTTTTTTTTTTTTTTTATGTAAAGTAAGAGAGGGTTTGTGAAATGCTTTTTTCTTAGCGTCAGTAAAATGATGGACATGTATGTTTTATAGATAGTTGTGTACAAGTATTACTATAGGATTCAAATCCATAAGGATAG
>SNQJ01S0083050.1:38487-50095 GCA_010110895.2 Picea sitchensis
AAAGTGGGTTAAGATGGTTAAAAGGTAACCCCTTGAGGAAGCTACATGAAAGTATAAATAAGAGGCAAGGCTCTCTCATTTTATATCACACTTGAGAATATTGAATATATACAGGTGAATGAGGTAACCAAAGGATATCTAAGCTAAATTTCAAAGAGAAGGTGAAGTAAAGAAGGTCGAAATTCAAGGGAGGATAACTTCTTTTAATGATGCTTTCTAAGGTATGTTATTTACAGGTCATCTCACCATTTTCATAATAAATTTTTTTCTAAAATGATTCAGACCGTGAAATTGATAGTTCATTGAGAAAACATATACAAGTAGCTTTGGTAAGAATATCAGTTTGTGGGTCATTGTATTTTTGGAGTTACACTCTGTGGAAAATAGGGTTTGTGCCTAGTCCTGAAACTAGTCTAAAATAGGTGTTTCAGGTAAAAACGACATTAATTATTCATAAACGATCCAAATTAAGTAAGTCCAAAAGTGTTGGTTATATTACAGTCTATAGTATTCTATGTAAAATCTTCATATCCATACAACAAATATTTTGTGTGGGGCACGTTCTACAAGTTCGCTCTCTAGAATAAGCCAAAATTCAACAAGGTATGCCACTTTTTCTATAACTCCTTTTCTGAGAGGTTCTAAATAGTGACACCTGGAGGTATTTCATAAAACACGTTGAATAACATTGTGTACTATTTTCAGATCTTTATTCATTACAGGTACATATTTATGATTATTTCAAGTTACAGTTGTTGACTAATCCAAAACTAGTTATGTGAGACTAAAGAAAAGTTTGATGAAAATGCTAGTGTCTTGTTGTTAAATTTAAGGAAGGTTTGCATGTATGTGATCATATACTCCAGGTCTATTACATATTTACAAATCAGATTTGGATGATGAAATTGATGAGGTCTTTTGGTTGACGTGCATTTTGGGTACATGGCTGAGACAAGTAGTTGATGAGTTGGCACATACATGAGGTGTATAGTTGATTATGTTGGTACATATTGATGAGTCATAGTTGATGAGTAGTTGATACATGATTGGAACATACTTGGTACATGGTTGGAGGCACTTGTTAGTATTATTGTTGACACATGGTTTATGAATGATGTAGCATACTTGTATTGGTATATTATTAGAAGCACATATTGATCTTGGTAATGATTATGAGTTGTTGTGTTATGCTTGGTTGATGCACATCTTTGAGATTTGTCCTAGTGAGTAGATCTAATTTGGTAGATAGTATTGATGAGACAGGTTGTTATGATAGATTGTTTGGACATGTTTTTGTGACATGTTATTTGTACAGGTTTGGTACATGGTTGATGCACTTGTTCGTGGTACAGGTTGAGGTACATGTTTGGTGCATGGTTGATGCATTTGTTCATGGTACAGATTGAGGTACAAGTTGGTGCATGGTTAATGCACTTATTTATGGTACAGGTTGGTGCATGGTTGATGCACTTGTTTATGGTACAATTTGATTATAGTTTGAGGTACAGGTTGATGCATGGTTGATCCATGGTTCAGGTTATTGGTACAGGTTGTTTGGTGCAGGACGATTGGTACATGTTTACAACAATATATCTCACAGTGATTGTGTGACAGTGGTTCCATCATTCTACTTATACGTCAGGGTAGTTGGACAGGGCAAGGAGAGGTGGTTGTAGCCACCTTCCGGTTGTAGCTAGAGAACATAGGAGGCCGTAGCCTCCTTCTGGTTGTAGCCAGAGAATTGGGGAGTTGGAGCTTCCCTCAGGTTGTAGCCTGAGAAATTAGGGGGTTGGAGGCTCCTTCCAGTTGTAGCTAGAAATCAAAGGACGTTGGTGCTTCCAATGAATCTAATTCTTAAAGACACATAAGAAAAAACATTATGTGATTTTCTCCCGCTTTGGGTTTCCATGTAAAAGCACGGGTGTACTGTGTATGTGTATGATTGCTCATTTTTTCATTGTTTATTTACTCTGCAACTATTGGATGATAATGATACATTGATATAACACTTGCATATTGTGGTTAAAAATGATTCAATTTCTCTATTATTGATTCACCCCCCCTCTCAGTAATCCAACAACCACCAACTTGTGTTTCTATCACAAAGGTCGTGACAAGGGTGTCCCATGAAGTCCCTTGACACAACTGTATAAATAAGAGTTTCAAACAAATATTTAATCCACCACCAAGAATTGTAACATAGTTTTTAATTTATGACACTAATACTATGCAGTAGGATATGTAAGTACTTGGTACATTTTAAGGTAGAATTCCTCAAGAGTGGGAGTGGTTTTGATAATAAGATTTTAATATTAAATATTTTTGCTATTAATGTTATGGCATATATAAATAAACAAAAATGGGTGTGTGACATCAAATAATACAAAAACTATAACGAGTATAGTGTGAGGTACGAGTAGAGTTTGTCCAAATTATTATAATCTAGTTTCTAAGGAATTTCAAATGGTTCCATGATATAATTTTTAAAGTTAGATTTATTTTGTTGAGGAATGATATGCTGAAACAAATTTAATGAAAAATTTATTTTAAAATATGCATTTATTTCAAAAGTGTGATGAGATGCATTGCATTTTCTTTCTATAATTATTGAGAGAACATTATCATTTGCTTGTTTTCATTGCTATCAAATTGAAAATAACTTCATTGGCCATGATCATGAGTCACTAGTTGTGACCATGGTAAAGGAAAGGAACAGATTTTCAACATTACTTCATTTGTGAGAGATTTCTCAACAAAGACTAAGAAAATAAAAGGAAACTTAGGTAGAGTTTTTTTTTTCCTCACTAGCATAAGAAAAGTATTTGTGAGCTAGAACCTTACCAAAAAAATTTAATGAGAAATACAATATCTACAAGTAAAGAATCCTTACAAAAAATATTTGAAATTCCTATGCAATAACTTATATACAATCATGGGCCTCTTATACACTTAGGAGTGGGATGAGATAGTTTGAAGTCTAACTGAATGCCTACAAGATAATATGAAAAACTTTTTTTTTTCTTAAGCTATAAGTGGTAATTCATAATTAGTTTTATTTCATTCTTCCAAGAACATGGGATATACTTATTGTGATGATCCAACACCCTAATATTTTCTTTCCAAGAAAAAAATCATTGTATTGATATTTCAAGTGGAAATAAAATATAAATTGATGATCCCTTCGATACAGATTGTTAACAAGCATTGTATTTATGAAATGCTTGTATTATTGTTAGATAATACTATTACTATGAGATAATACTATATCCTATCCTTATGGATTTGAATCCTATAGTAATACTTGTACACAACTATCTATAAAACATACATGTCCATCATTTTACTGACGCTAAGAAAAAAGCATTTCACAAACCCTCTCTTACTTTACATAAAAAAAAAAAAAAACACAACAAAAACATCATTCATAAAAATAGTTGTAAGTGTATCAAATATATAGGATTATGGTCCTTAATTTCATTGATAGGGAAGAAAATTTCTTGCAAAGTCACTGCTTCCTTTGATAATTTATCATCTTTTTGGTTGAATTCTTGGTAGATATTAGAAAAGAACACATCTTTGAAATTTACTTTCTTTTCAATAATTCTATCTAGAATAGAACCTAGCTCCAAATTAGAAATGTTACTTTTACCATTTTCCTAGTCCATTAGAAGTTTGGAGTAACCAAACACATATAGCCTATTAACCTGCCTATCCAGTAGGATCTAGAGGGAATAGAGTTATGATCTATTGTTTGTTCCCAAAACTACCGCATACTTCAGTAAACAAAATTTTGCATTATCTAGATAAAGAATGGCCCCATCTCCACAAGTTCCTGAAGTACCCTAGCATGCTCCATCGAAAAATATCCAAGTCTTAGTGTGAGAAATACTTGTTTATTGAAGGCCTCTTGCAACAGTCTTCTTTGGTTCCTTCCTTTATTAACCATAGTAGACTCTAATTTGATGTGCAAGTCTTCTTAAATGTTCCTATTTATCTTAAAAAATAAAATTCTTTCTGGATAACAGGATGCCCCATAACACATAAGTGAGTAGTTCTCTATGTGAGGAAACATATTTATCTATCATCCATAACTCCATACATTCTATAAAATTTAATTTATCCTAATGAATTTGTAGTTTGAAGCTATTATAAATTTCCATCCATATAGATTTGGTGATCTTGTAGTAAACAAATAAATGGTCTACATATTCACAATCACTTTTACATACGCATCACCAACCAACCTCAATCAAGTCTCACTTTTGACCATTATTCCATGTAAGGGTCTTTTTATCCCAAAAAATCCATAAGAAAATTATGGTTTTTACAGGACATGCTAACTTCCACACTAGCTTCCACCACCAATGGTTGACATAGACCAATCCTTTATTGATTTTGGTTTTATATCTCAACTTCATTTTAAGCACCCCCGAGGATTTATTTAATGCCCATTTTAATTCACCATCCCAGTCCTTTAATATAATATAATTATTCTTCAGGATATTGGTATTTTCCATCCATTCTTCCTCCATGTAACCTTCTAGTTCCTATGCCTCTGCATTTTTCCAAGGTTGGATCCCAACTTCCTAGTGCATCAAATTAGTCGCATCCGGTAAAAATTAAATGGAATGGTTCTCTTTATTTTTAATGAAAAATAATGGTTATCCTTCATAGGGCCAAAATAATAAAATATTGTATTTGACCAGATCAATTTTTATCCATGAATTGATTTTTACCTTTAATTTAAATAAAATAAAGAGGGGAAAAGGCATAAAGGGGGATTATGGATTTAATTTAGTGAAATAACTTTAGGAAAAATGTTTTTGTAAGCTATGCAAGGGAAAAATGGTTTGAAAGTTTGTATGAGAAGGGATACGTGGACTATGATGGTGCATATCGGTAAGGCTTAGCCTTTTAGGCTAGTTGTTCAAATAAATGGTGATAATAGACCCTACACTTGGAATAAGATTATTAAAATCTTATTTACCTAATCAGTCCTTCAATCTGATTATTTACTTAACAATGATCATTAGTGATTCACTATGTGCAAACTATCTCACGAGTCAAAATGAACTTCTTTTGATGTGCCTGAGATATTCAGGCCAATTGCAATACTTTTGAAATTAAAGGGTGCACTTTCTTATAATAAAAAATATTGGTTACTTGAAGATTGTTAGCATGAATGGGTCCCATTTCCACACAACATAATTAAGGATAATATTCAAACATCAACAACTTTTTCCCCAAATGGTAGACTTCACTACTTACACTAGCATAATTTCTTGCACTACTTTCAACAATAGAGGAAATGGAACATACATTTACTAGGAAGTGTCTCAAACACATGAAAATATTCACAATATTTTATCATTTCACTACCTATATTGAAGAAAAGAAAGAGGAAGATAAGTGAAGCAAGAAAATATGTGACTGATAAATGTCATGTTAGGAATATAATATGATGATTTAGGCATGAGCTATATTGTCTTATGTTTTTGGATATTGCTTCAAGAAACATGGCTCTAGGTCAAGGAGTAAACCTAATAATGGACTTCCTTCACCTTAGTTTTCTCGTATAATGGGTATCTATTCCTACAAATTCACCTCGGACATGCACTCAACTTCATCTCTCTTTTGGCATACCATCAAGGAGGGATAGACCAAAGGGAGAATTAAACATTGGTGGATGAATTAATAGTCCATCAATATCAACAATGACCCAAGTCCCCATTGGACATATATTGCTTAATTGAATTTCATCTTTATCATAATTGCATTTTAGATTTTTAAAACTTTACATTGAATTGTAGTATGTCTTTCTAGAACAATAAATTTGATGTCCCTCCATATAAAAAACTCAATTATAGATGAATATTACCCATTCTGACATTATCTTTCCTGCAGAGTAGGGTTAGAGAAGTTTGTGATTTAAGTTTATTTCAACATTTATAGGTTCTGATCATATTCAACTAAATTGAGGGGTAGAAAACTTGTCATAAAAAGCATTAATTAAACCAAAAAAAAATCGAGAGAAGTATTATGTTTTCCTAGTATTTGAATTCAACAACAATTGTAAAATAAGGACTCTTTAAAAACATAAACAAATTCGAAAAAAGTAAAAACAAAACATTTAAATTCGAAAATTTTAGAATAAAATTTACATAAAAATCCATAACAGATTTATGGGTAAGTGCATGAAGTTCGTGGCCAAAAAAGTGGAAATCCATGCAACAGGAACGTGCACACGCATAAATGCATGTGTGTTCTTAGGAACACACATCCGTTCCTAAACCTATAGGTTTGGAGGTGGTTGAACCACCACGAATATTTCCACGTAGGTTTTTGGAAAGAATGTGTGTGCATTCTTAAGAACTCTTGTGTGTTCTTAGGAACGCATGTGTGTTATTAGGAAGGCTCACACATTCCTACTGATAGAGTTTTTAAAGAGTCTGTGAGCGCGATTTGTGGTCATTGTGAACAAACCATGCTCATTTTTCTACTCTCGTTGAGCAAATATAGGAGGTAGAGAGGAGCTAGGGAGGAAGGATCTTGCCACTATGTCCAGGTATGTTTGATTTATCTTATTTTAACCCAATTTAGTCATTTCCAATTCATTTTTTTGCTTCCAACAATCTAAATTAAAAGAAATTATAATTTTGTATTTTAATTAAAAAGCCAACCTAATTTATATGCCATGGATTTTAAATTGTAGCATATATAATAAAATGGAACCCTGAGACAATGAAAACCGCTTAGAAGAAAACCAAGAAGATCAAAACCCCAACCCACCAAAAGCACCCAATGTAAACTGTCAAATTGATGAGGGGTTGGTCATATTAAGAACCTTTGAGTAAAAATTAAGGGACACTAGAGAGCCTAGCAGAGTCTCCTTGGCCACTTCTTTGGAAATGATTGTGAAGTCCATTACAAGTTTCCAAGGGAAATTGACCTATGTTTATGATTATAGGGAAATAATGTATGAATAATATAGAACTGGTTTGGACAGAAACCAAGTCAAAGATCCTATAACTAGACAAGAACTACCATTGAATAATAAACGCGTCTCCATTGACTGGTGCATCCATCCACATATTAGTCAAAATTGGATGGATAGGTGGTATATGGTTTTTGATAAACATACCTGCAATAGCAGGGACATGCCCTTATATTTTCTGAGAAAATTATGGGTTGATTTTATTTTGGGTAAGCATATCAACTACTTTGACATTGGAGACTTCTAGAGGGTGGGTCTAGGGTCTGCACAAGAATGAGAGCATGCCAGGCATGACCCCATGTTAGGTCTTCATCCCCACAGGTGAAGGCATGACCCCCCTACCCAACATCATCCTATTTCAGAGAGATTTAAATAGGTAAAGATATCCATTTCATCACTGACTCGTAGCCTAGTACAACACAATAGCTTTGTTTCATTATCTGGGCAGGAGGTTCCAGCTATTTACATTGGTAGAGGGGTTGGAGGTTCAACATGCATAACATATTACAGTGAGGAGAGGGCACATGGAAATATCAGTCATCCATGTGAACCTCATAAATGCTCTAGATATGGGAAGACATGTTATCAACCTATAGATCCTAGTGGACATCATAGCTTTATGGAGGAGGTAATTATTATAACCCTCTTTATGTTCTTCATCGTTATGTGTATCTATATTTATTTTGTATTATGTGTATTTATATTGATATTTTATTCCCCGGATGGGGTGTTAGTGGTTTCCCCGTGGCGATGGATGGAACGAACACAGTGCGATGCAACACAGAGCCACATGACGGGCCCGTGCTGTAGTACAGTGTCGTCCCGGGAGAGTAATGGCATTTAAATTCGGCCTAATGGTCAAGGTAAGGGGCATTTACGCCACCCTTTGCTCCCTCGCAATTTGTATTATGGCTTGGCTCGTCGTTGTTGGCATATCACCTTGTATGTGGTCTGAAGGGCTCTTCCCTTCCCGGCACAAACAAAACCAGGCTCGCTCAGAGGCTATCTCCATTGTTTATCTGCAACTTTGGTTCAACCCTGTCCAGACCTGCTCACCTGCACACATGAAAGAAAGGATTAGAGGAAAGCCGAAGAGGGGCTCACCCTGGAAGCCCCGTAGACCCTCGGTCTCGCCTTCAGTCTCCCCTATGACCTGTTCCTCCTCCCAATCCCAAACCATGTCCCCAGCTACCACTTCACCACCTTTGCAGTCTTTACATCTTCGCTCCGCGGTTACCCCGCCACCTTCGCAGTTACACTCCATGGCCACTATCCCGCGAGGATAGACTCCAATTCAACGTTGTCATCAGGACCCCCGGATGCAATTCATAGCGACAATGTCCTTCCCTGGATCCTCGAGTACCTGGAGAATTGCACCACTGGCTTTTGGAGAGTCCAAACGAGCGCGTCTCCACCCTGCGGCCCACCTCAACAGTGAACACTTCAGAGATAGATTGGGCATCCTGTATGACTTAGTCTTTGAGCTCAGGAGGGAGGTGGTGGACCTCAAGTTTCTCCTGCAGGCCACTGAAGAAAATGTCGCGACCTTTCTTCATATCCTCTCAACTATGAAAACGGAGCTCTCCTCGGACCCGGCTGGCTCTACTCCGGGGGAGGCACCTGACACTGAGACGAATAGCATGCTGCAACAGGCAGCAGCGAAGCAGAAGGAAGCGGAACGAAGCGGCCCAGTTGAGAACAAGGAGCGTGAGGAGCGAAAGGAAAAAAGCTGGGACGACCAGCCGACCAACATCGAGGCAGAACCGTGGACAGAGGACCTCCGAGCCACGTGGTTAGGCTATTCGCCAGGTGTTTAGCTCTCTTTTTTTTGTGCATCCAGTTTCATTAGGCTCCTAGTCTAGATGGCAGTCAGTATGAACTTTGTTTGTTTTCTGAACCAACAACCTTCTAAGACTTGTGAATTGGGGGTTGGATGGATTGGTTTCCCCTCTGTTGGGGCAGTCCAGTAACTACAGCCAGTATCAGATTGTATTTTGGCAACTTTTTTCATCTTTAGCAGGAACTAAATATAATATATACTTCTTACTTACAAAAAAAAAAAATATTGATATTTTATTTATGTTTTTTTTCAGTTGTTACGTCCTATTAGTAGACCCTCTAAGTCGATGAATGCATCAATGCCTAGCCCCACCACTGATGCGACAATAGAGGCAATTTTTCATCGGGTGCACCCCACACATAGGCATGTGTCACATATGATAAATTCACCACAATCATTTATTTATTTTATACATCCTCGAATTTGTAATGTTCTTGTGTTTCTAGAGGATTTGGGACTAGGAGATGTCGAGGAATGTCCATCTAGGATGGAAAAGTCACCTACGTCATAGGTATCACTTGTAGAATTAAATACCATATAATTTTCAAATTGTTTGTGTTTATGTTTTTAAATTTTATTAGTTGTTACTAATAGTTCAATTTTATTAATATGTATGCAGTTTGTGGATATATTTCATATCTATAGTACTATTTCACTCCATGAGCACCTGGGATTACCTTTCTCTAGGCGTAGGGAGTTGCAGTCAATTGTACAACCTATGGGGGTCCATCACTTCCCACCATAAGCATTTCATAAGCCCCATTGACAGAGACTTCCATATTAGAGGTTGTCTCATAGTAGGTTGGACAACCTAGTGCTCCATCTACTAGTGAATATCCATTGAGGCCTAATATAATCATGGTGGGATAATGCATTGATGACAATTTTTTATGTTTCATGAATTTGATTTTACTCATATTTGATTAATTTTCTTGACTTGATCCTTGTAAATGATGCAGGGTGGCATTGCAAAAAGACTGGGGTCACAAAGGAAGGTAACACCCTCATGATTGACAATAGCATATGTGGTGAGTTGTCTTATGTTAAGTTACAAAGTATCATTTTGTATTTTTATTAATTCATTGATGAAATAAACTTATAACAATGTTTATTCTTTGTGTAGTCTCCAGTGCATCGAAGCATTCCCGGGCCTAGAGCCTCTTGAGGTGCTTCCTTGAGCAATAGAAGGAATATTGATTTCCAGGATGCTCCTGAGGGTGGCTAGGATGGCAGTGGTCAATGATTGACCAACTACTTCCATTGTGTATCTAGGCCACAATATGAATGTTTTTGATGTTAGCACACTTGTTGTCGCCTTGTATGTTGGGAATGATTTGACATTTTATAAAAAATGAACAATTTACATATATATATATATACACACACACACACACACACACACATGTCATGGCACATTTTTTTATGAATCGCCTTGTTTCTACATTTTATGTTGATGAATATATTAATTTCAAAGTGTTTGAATTCCGAAGTGTATGAATTTTATGTGTATTAATCCCTTGATTTTTTTCTAAAGTGATTATAAATACTTTCATTACGCATTAAGGAATATCTTATGGTGGAAAAGATTGATAAGTGATAAATCCATAAGCAATTAATGGTTCTCAATTAGCATTGATTGCTAACAGACAATGTATCTCTACATCATCGATAGATCGTTCCTTTTGAATTGTTTGCATGATTGACGTGGATATCAATATTCTAACTCACAACCAACAATGCATGGACTAAATATTGAATTATTTCCATCTAAATCCAATGACAATCCACACTCAAATAGTTGTCACTTGAAAATATTATGACCTAAAAAATGGCATATTACAATAATTTATTATAGAAATAATTTTTCTCATTTATCTTCTACATAATTGTAAATCACTTAACAATCTCAACTCAATGTTATGTCAAATTAACCTCCATAACTAGTACTATAATTACTCAATTAAGAAGATGAAATAAGATAAAAATCAATTATGCAAGTACACAACATTTGGACAACCCAAAAACATAATATATATTGATAATATGAAGCACATGCACCTACCAAGATCTTATCAGGGGTTGTTAGAAGTTGGCCTCTTCAAACCCTAGAGATGGAAACCATAAGATAACATTATCCAAAGCTCACTCCATGGACCATTAGAGATCATCAACAAGGTATCATACACAATGGTGGGTCCTTTTTGTAACCTACATTTGTATCCCACACTTGTACAAGATAAACTCCCTCTATCTTCTCGATAATAATCACATTAGGTAGCACTAGGGTTTTAAAATGCCACAAAACCGTAACTTCTTCTCTTACGAGAGATACATGATAAAAGTATTTATTTTCTCATATAGGTATAATTCCTAGTATTCCTAGTCTCCTTAGGAAAAAACCTTGACACTAGTCTTCCCTTGACATTCCTTTGAGAAGCCTAATTGTTAGTTTCTTAGTCGATTCAATCCATAATTTGACCATTTTCTCAGTCACACACATTATTCCCCTCTTTATACGCATGACATATATAAAATCATTTTATTTATGTTTAACCATTAATAAATGCCAAAAATATGAATCAATGACTCATTAATGCACTCATGTTTGTTTAGCTTATGTAGTGGGTATTTGTAAATATTGTTAAACCCATCAATTATTGATAACATTTATTCAATCTTCCATGATGTGCACTAAACTTATTGATTTTGATCAATAGAATGAGAGAGTTCACATGGAAACTAGATATTAGAATGGGTATCATTTTCCACCTACA
>SNQJ01S0083051.1:13564-27264 GCA_010110895.2 Picea sitchensis
GTTTGGATAGCATAGTTCTTGGAAAATCTAAGTCTCATTAAGTATCTATCAATTCGTGCATACCAAGATCGTGGTGCTTGCTTGAGTCCATACAAGACCTTCTTTAATATGCATACATGTGTTTCTCTCGGGTGTACCTCAAAACCTTGAGGTTTCTCTATGTATACTCAATTACTCTATTGAGAAAAGCGATCTTTATATCCATCTGATGTAAACTCCAACCCATGGATGTTGCAAGAGATATCATGGCTCTAATAGAGGTGTATTTGGAAACTAGAGAAAATGTCTCATCCTAGTTTTCCCCCTCCCTCTAGGAGAACCATCTAGCCATGAATCTTGAATGTATTTATCAATACTTCCATCCATTGTATGTTTTATCTTGTAAACCCATTTTGAAGTGACTATAGTCTTTCCTTTAGGTCTAGGCACAATTTCCCATACATCATTTTTCATGATTGATATTCTTCCATTATAGCTTCTTTCCATTCTTTCTTCTTGACTGACAACTAATGATCCTCAAGTGCTCAACACTTGGCTTATTTTGGGAGAAATATTCTTTTGGAGTCATTTTCTTCAATATATGATGATGACTTCTATTTTGAACATATACGGTTTTCATAGTTTCTTCTCCCCATAGAAACATGGATAGATTCTGGTCATTCATTATTTCCTTGATATATTCTTCAATGGATCGATTCTTTCTTTCTGTTACACCATTCTTCTGAAGATTGTAGGGAGTAGTGAGCTCCCTCCTAATCCCGATCTCTCTGTAGAATTTCTTGAAATCATGTGAGATGTACGTTCTCTCTTAGTGAGGAGGTTGACATTGGTCCACACACATATGAGTGAATGATGTCCAAAACTTATTTTTCTTTACATGCTTTCTTTAGATTTGGGACTTAGTGAGATCATATGCCTCACCACTTGATGTAGTCATCTTCTCCATGTTTGCAACTGTCACTGTAGCTCCTTCTCAAAGTTATCTTCTATAACCTTCCTGGAACAAGAATAACAAGAGAAAAAGTATTTCCAATAGCATTTTCATAAGAATATATCTATGGTAACAAGGATCATAGAATTACCAAGGTGACCTGCCTAGGAACAAGAAATATCTCCTAGAGGAGATGTTAGTTCATTTTGAAAACAAGTGCAATAAAAATCTATATCAATAGTACTTACATACAACCAAGTATGCATAGCAGTAATAGAACCTTTCAAAGATTGTTGTCTCAACTATAGTATTTACTTGTACTATAGAAACTATCAAACTTAAATTGTGCAAATTGAAACTTAACAATTTGATCAATCAAACCTGGAACATGGAGCTTCAACTGCTTATTCCTCTGAATGTATTGAATCCATGATCATTTCTTGGACAAGGTATCTTATACATTACCTACAAAATAAATTCATGATTTGTTGGATGATATAACATGAAAAACATATACTAGTGCATACCTTTGAAATTTGTAGCATTGTTCAACTTTTCTTCTAATATGAAACTTTGAGTTTGAATTTGACCAAAAACTCAAACTTGGCGTTTTTGTTGGATGAGGCCACGAGAGGGCACACTAGAATACCCAAAAATTAGGTTCAACGCTTCACTTAAGGTGCCCAAAGAGTTGAATTAGGGTTTGTTGCAGCTGCAAAATCAGAAACCCTGGTTACAACTGCAATTGGTGCTACAATGAACTTAACAAAGAACTCCCACTCTACCTTCTAGTGGTTAGGTTGTTCTGAAGGTAGTGTGGGCCCATAACCTGTTAAAATATTTGATGTGCTTGTTTTAGCATAGACAATATCAAAATATTGTCACCCAACCATAGGCATGCATCTATGAGCACCATAACCTTTGAGAGATAGAATGATTCTGGAAGAAGCACTAGAACCAACAGATAACCAAGAGAGGACATCTTTCTCCAAATATAGTGCACCAAACAGAAAGTCCCAAAACCATAGAACAATAACACTACTCAACTGAAGCAGTTGTAATTGCAGTTAACGAGAATACCACTAAGAATATCATAATACCACCAAGAATGTCATCAATAATATCAACAAGAGATAATAAGAAGTAGGGCGCATATATTAGGCTAGATAGCGCTAGAGAGAGAGAGACCAAGAACCACCCCATACGAGGGATGATTTTAAGGATGAAAATTTATTTTAAAATGTAGAAACCTTGGCGAATATTACTAATCCTTCATATGCCAACTATAAAATGTTTGGCGATATTTTTATAAAAATATTAAAATTTCTAAGGATTTTATATAGTTTGTATAATATTTTGGCAATTTTTAAGGTAAAATGATTTTATCCTATAAAATTTGGGCGAATCATTTTTAGAATAACGAATATTCTTTTGGGAAAAAAGTTGGAAAATTAGCCTAGGAGCGAAATTTAGCCCCTAAAATCATCCCTCCTTCCATCCTTACAGTTGCAGCTCCAAACTTGTGCTAGACTTGACTAAGAGAGTCACTGGATAGAGTGTGTACAAATGAGCTCAAAGGCCCTCTATTTATAGTGGTTCTTGTCACCTTTGTGGGCCTACTTATCCTTTTGTTGGCTAATACTTTAATATTAATTATTTTATTGAGCCAGCTTGTCTTCTAGGGTTTTTACACATCTCTTTAGAGTTTCTCTAGATTCCTAAATTTCTATTCTAGTGATAGGTTACACATGGAAGTTGATACCTCCAATTCCTAAATTTCTATTCTAGTGAGAGGTTACACATGGAAGTTGATACCTCCAACAACTACCAGAATATCAACACCTCACATACAAAAAAATGTAATGAAGTGTTGAAAATGAAAAAAACTCATTGACCTTGTACACTCATTTAAAGTAGTAAAAAATTCTTGGTTTCATATATTTCTTATAGTATATATTTTATAGTATATATTTAATTATTATAAGAAATATTTAATTATACATGGATAAGCTTACCCTGGCCTACGGAGAGTATCGAGAGAGCAAGAGCTTAACATGGTTCATTGAAAATAAGCATAAGTCACTCGAGAAAAAGGTAGGTCTTGAAATTTAACCCTACACAAATGGAATGAGGGGAAGAAATAATCCCATATACAAGCAAGAATCAAATAATCAATACATATAAATTAAATAAATATAAATATATAACATCAATCATCCAATCTTGACCTAGATCTATCATATAGAAGAGCTAACTGATCTATCTTAACTAATTCACAATTTGAATGCATCACATGAAGATGTGCCACTTGAGATGGAAGAATTATCTCAGGTCAAACGTGAAGGAAGGCCATATTTCTGTGTTATGTGTATGATGAATTATCTGAGCTTTGGAATTTTGGAACAGATGAAAAGACAGCTCTAAAAGGTTTTCCTTTAACTTGTACAATGTCATATTTATACTTCTATATGTTTTCAAGTACATGCAATTCTAGGTTTTCCTTTAACTTGTACAATGTCATATTTATACTTCTATATGTTTTCAAGTACATGCAATTCTCTCATACTGCAAACTCAAAAATCCTCAAATGTAACTGCCTCTTAAAATTATTGAAGACAAATGGAGGCATCATTTTGCAATCTTTTTCCACGGTGAGGAGGAAGAAGAGTTAAAACTTGCAACTTTATCTAACTCCCATATAATCACAACAAACAAGTAAAACTTCTGCATCTAAACTAGTTTTCCTACCATTAATAAAGAGGCAAAGGAAGAATATGCACCGTAAAGTTTCAATCATGCTCAGGGTCCTCAGCTAGCTTTCACCTTATTCCTCGATCTCATAAGTCAAGTGAAAAGTAATATTTACTTTTTAAATACAAATTTTAATTTTGAAGAAAAACACTAGATTCTTGCAGGAGAAACAATTACCGTTTCACAAACAACTAAATCATGAAGGAAACTTACTAATTATTTTTTAATTTAAAATTTACATTAAAATTATTGAAATCCAAAATTCAACAAAGAAGAATCCAAATTCATAGAACTCTACTCTTTATTATATYTATTGGTAAAATATCAAATTCTATTTTTTTYTTTAAATATTTSTTGTCCATAATATCAAATTCTCTTTATTACAGTTTGAGTGGGYCTAATGGTTAAGAACCTYTGTTTCCTCTTAAGAGGTCACAAGTTCAAATCTAAAATGGGRTTGGGTATGTATACCTCCGTAGACTTTACCATTCAAATGACACTTTATAGAAATGTTTAATGTAGTAAAAAACAAAAAWAWTTATTTGAATAGGTGGAAGGTTAGTTGTACATACCCTATGTTGCATGAGTTTTTTGAAAGTGGGAACTTTAGGAATGTGGAAAACAATTAACAACTACAATATCGAAATTACTAATTTAATTTGTACTAATAATTAGAAAATGARAAACAAAATTGAAATACATATATAAAGTTTTAATATMTTTTAAAAATTAAACTTTACATATATAAACTTCAAACATCTTTGTAATTTGAAGCATTRTTYATGATTGGAAACAACTAAATAGTGATACTCTTGTAATTTGGAAATACAATAAAAATCAATGATATGGTTGGTTGATAGCAACAACAAATTAGAGMAAATAATMTTTGTTATGGATAGAGTATTGATTTATTCTACTTTCATGTGTAGTCTTGGCTTGAAGAAAAACAAACATGTATTAAAAAAATTTGATACCCACAACTATAAAGTGAGTAGTATTAAATTTTTTACTAAATAATATTTACTRTAGTTTAGCCTTTACTTTATAGTGATATTTTAAATAAATATAGTGAAAATATTTGTAATAAATTATGTATTTGTAATAATGGAATAAAAATATTTACATTTTAATTTAATAGAATTTTAAGGAAATTAGTTCTCAAGCTTTCATTTTCTTGATGTTGAAGTTCCCAAAAAACTCCTAAGTTCCCAAAATAGTTCCTAGCCAATTCAAACTAGTTCTCAAGCTTCTAAACAAATTTTAGAGATGTTGAAAATGCTGGAAATTGTTGCTTGCAACTATGCATATACTCGATATTTTATTTTTCTCATATTAATGGACCAAAAAACATGAAATACAATAATATTGGATTTAGGATTTCAATTGTGACAATATTTATGTTTACTAGTGTTTTAAATTTAAAATTGATTTGGGGATTTGGAATTTAAAATTAATTTTTATATTTCATTATAATACAAGATTTTAGAATTATCGAGTATATAAATTTAAATCTAAAATTGATTTAGGGATTTTGGAATCTAAAATTATTTTTTACATTTCATTATAATATTTTGATTTTAGAATTATGAAATATATAAATTTACATTTCATTATAATATTTTGATTTTAGAATTATGAAATATATAAATTTAAAATTGATTAAGAGATTTTGAAATATAAATTGATTTCTACATTTCATTATAATAAAATTCATCAAATATATTTATTTTTAATTTTAGAATTATGAAATATATAAATTTAAAATTGATTTTGGGATTTTGGAATTTAAAATTGACTTCTACATTTCATTATAATACAAGATTTTGGAATTCATCAAGTATATTGATTTTTGTGTTGTATTAAGGAGTCACAAGTCCATTTCTTATATAATTGTTTTCTCTCAATATAAATAAACACTATTTTATTTGATATATGAGTATATAATTCATAATCATTATATAGCATTAAGTATTATCATATTTAGAATGTATCACTTGTAACAAAGTAATAAATTTTTTATAATAAATAAAAAAACTTAAAACACAATAATTATATAAAAGTGGATAATTACACCTTTGCATCAAAGATATATATTAATTTATTCATAATTTTAAAAGAAAGGTTTGTTTGTATAAATTAGTATATTAAATTAAAGTGATTAAAATTTTAATTTATTCACATAATTTTTTATTAAGAATTGTAATTCTTCAATTTTGAGTACATTGAGAAATGTAATTGGAAATCAATATATTTTTGGTTGGGAATTATGATTATTTTATTGGAAATTTTAATTACTAAACCCTTAAATCATTGGAAATTTTAATGAGACTATATAATTGACAATTGAAATGGATAAAAAATAATAAAAAAAATCATCATTTTATTAATATTGAAAGATCTCTTCCATTACTTAGAATTTGCATTCTTTTATTGATAAAATAACTAAATTGCTTTAGAAATGAATGTTTTATAAAAAAAGAGAAAACAGTTCTAATGCATTGATTTTGATGACAATACAATCCATCCATTTTAACATTGGTACAAGATGTGGTATATGTGAAACATGATTAAGAGAAAAGAAGCAGTTACATTGATTTAGAAAATTATATAACAAAATAATAGAGTATAATAAAGTGCATTAACTTCAATAATGATATTATGCAATAGCCTATCTTTTTAAGAAACTATATAAAAAAATTGATCTAATACACTACCTAGTATTTTAAGTATAATTTATAAAAGAAAAATCAAAGTCCATATTATAATGTTGCAAACTTCCACATCTATGTTTTCTTAGGTGTGATTCTTTGTTAGTATTTGCATAATAAAACAATTATATTCATCATGTTTTTATTAAAATGTTAAAATATAAAGAGTGCATTGTTATATAAAATGCATTAAAATTAAAAACATGCCATAAAATGTAAATAGACTTATTAGAAACAAATAATTTAATATGGAAAGTAAGAGATGTAGGATATAATATTTCTTCCGTCCTAAAAAAAGAGAGGTAGGATATGACCTTATTAAAATATCTAGAGTTAAAGGTTTAAATGTTTTTTATTTCAACCTCCTTTTAACTATGATTAATCTCAAAAGATAGGAAAACTAGTTATAGTTATTGTGACTATAAGAAACATTCCAAGAAGATAGATTGAAATCAATCAATCACTATGTGATCTATTTAATACTTATTATATGTTTCATATTACTTTCTTACTATTCACTTTCTTCATCATATTGTTTTTTATCATTCAACATGGTTACTTTATTACTATTAACATTATTTCTTATTAAATTTTTGAAATGGCATTTTATGGTACTCTCTATATTATAATGATGATCATCTAAATTTTGATGTGACTACTTCCCACTTAGAACCATCCTAAATTCATCTTAACTCCATATTTATCAATTTTCCAAATAAATCAAATCATTAAAATAAAAACAGTCTTTAATTTTTTTTTTATGAAAAAAATTGCATGTCAATAAATTCAATCCCTTTACATATTAAAAATTTAAAAAAAATTCAATTAATTTATACAATATCAAAATCAAAATAAATATAAAAAGAGAAACATACCAATCATATATTCCATTAGTAAATCCAAAAACCTACACTGCTTTTTGCAAACGCAGAACGCCATAATATCAAAATAGATAAACATAAAAGGAGAATCATACCAATAAGAGATTCCATTAATAAATCCAAAAACCTGCACTGCTTTTTGCAAACGCCATATGTTGGCTCATGTCTATTACTAAAAGAAACTCCAATGTATCCGCGAGATACTCAACATTATTGAATTATCTAAAGCATGTTATACGTTTATGTCTGAAAAGTGTCGAAAACAACGCATCTAACTTTATAGAGTTATAAATGATGCAGCAAGGTCGATAGAAGAAATTATTATGACGAGTTTTCTGTACAGTCAAAAATATAAACGAGAATAATATGAAGTGATCAGCACTTGACCCTTTGAAGAGATTCCTCCACTCTTTTTCTATGTCCATTGTATCTGTTCTCCCTCGAATCTCCATTGAAAGTTATTTCAAAAAATGGGAAAGCCAAGACATGGCCAAGATTTTTACGATTAACGCCGAATTGATTTCTTCATCTGCATCACTTGGTACGTCCTTTTTATTTTGAAAGTCAGTTGACTTTCACGGATCTTCTTTTAAGGGCAATTTGTAAAAGTGCTCATAGAGAATAACACTGGTGAGGCAACTCCACTTCCAATAAGAATTGACCTATGCTCGATGTATAACAATTTTTAGTAACATATTTACTATTTGTAGAAAATTTATGAATCATTTTTGTTTGTAATCATATTATTTTTATATAATAATAATAATAATAATTTATTTTTAAGGTTAAAATCAAGCTTGACATCAAATTAGTGTATGAGACTTTCTCATCTAGGGATTTTATTACTAAAATTTAGATTTAAATATGTGATTTCTTAAGAGGAAATACATGTTCTTAACCATTAGGTCCACTCAGATTCTATATAATAATACCAAATTAGTATATAAAACCCCTTTATAAATTAATCAGACATTCACTATTTATAAAAATTCATAAATTGTAACTGTAAATCATATTATCTAAATCAATAAGACATTGACTATTGACAAAAATTCATGAATCATAACTGTAAACAGTGTAAATTTACCACAGTGTATTGACAACTTTAATAATATGCCCATTCTATGAATAACAAACACTAAAGGATGTCCTAGTCATAAAAAGTCAACTATGAAGTTGTTCTTCACTTTGGTCACGTAAGTACTTTTTCAAAACCTGCATGTTATTTAAAATGGTTTTCCAAATAAACTTAAAGCTTTTAAAATTTATAAAATATAAATAAATTTAATGCTTTTAAAAAAATTATTAATTTTCATATATAATAAATTATTATAAAATTGTCAACAAAATTATATTCAAACATGAAAAGCTAAGAGTTTTTGAAGATTCAATTTGGATACATTCCATAATATTATACTCATATTTCTTTTGAAAATTTTTATAAAAAATAAGGTTTATATTTATTATGTAAAAATTAAGGTTTACAACGAATTATAATCAGATTACAGAAAACTCATACAAAATATTCAGTCTACTTTCATAGATCATTCTTTCATTCCATGTAATTTCCATCATAGAAATCTTACATTAAATTCCGTGTAGTGAAACTACACAGAGTAAAAGATGCAGAGCAACGAACGCACAGCGAATTGAAATTGCAGGATAGTGGGGATCATTAATGCAGGGTAGATTTTCCCAAATGCCCTTTACAGGGTCATAAACGCAGGGCAGATTTTCCCAAGTGCCATTCACATGGTCATAGACTGTTATGCTATAGACGTCAAGCTCAAAATCTTGTTCACTCTTGAACGAATTCCTCTGAAAGTTTGGAAATAGCGGCCATTTGAGCACGGATGAACCAAAACTTCAAACGCAATATTCGCTAATTGAGTTTAATTGTGAGTTTTACACAAAAATTCACAGTAGAAGGGTGGTTTTTGTGATATTTATAAAGGGGTCAAAGTACCCAGGGTTTCAAATAAGTAGTTGTATTAATCTAAATCGATTTGTTATTTGAAAGGGTTTTAGTGTGAAAGGTATATTCTACTTGCTGATATTGAAAATATCAATCATTTGTTTTTTTATTTATTTTTATTTTTTATATATTTTCATTTTAATATGTTTTTTCTTTTGCTCTATTCATAAATCAAAATCAAAGTTTTAATTATATATGAATTATTATTATTATTTGATATAAAATGAGTTGATTATAATTTAAGAAAGAAAAATTTAAAAAAAAAACTATCATTATTTATTATCATTATTATCATTATTTTTTTGATATATAAAAAAAACTATAAATTTATTTAAAAACTACTGTATTTAGGAGGGAGGTATTATTAAATAAAATTTATAATAAATTTTATTTAATAATGCTCTCCCTCCCATCCTGTATTTATATAATAAATTTTATCTAATAATGCTCCCCTTTCTCATCCTGTATTTATAATTTTGTTGGTCACACTGCTAAGTTCTTCTTGCCTATTTGGATCAGTCAATTCTTTCAATTTCTCAATTCCCAATTTCTAAGTTCTAAAGGATAATTGTATATATGTACTCTATAATGAAATTTATGTAATTGAGAGATTTGTATTTTTTATTTGTTAAGATTTTTTAATATTATGTATGTAAGAAACAACATGTTTACTTATATTTACTTAAAAACTGTATTTATAATTTTGTTGGTCACACTGCTAAGTTCCTCTGGCCTAATTGGATCAATCAATTTTTTAAATTTCCCAATTTCTAATTTCTAAAGGATAATTGTATATATGTGTATTCTATAATGAAGTTGATGTAATTGAGAGATTTGTACTTTTTTATTTGTTAAGATTTTTTAATGTTAAAGGATAATTGTATATATGTGTATTCTATAATGAATGAAGTTGATGTAATTGAGAGATTTGTACTTTTTTATTTGTTAAGATTTTTTAATGTTATGGTATGTAAGAAACAACATGTCATGGGAATCATTAAATTTAAAATATAAATGCTTATTATATTGGAATACGAATTAATTTTTTCAATTTCCAATTTTCAAGTTTGAAAAGAGAATTGTATATATATAAACTCTATAATGAATTTGATGTAATTGAGAGATTTGTATTTTTTTTATTTGTTAATATTTTTTAATGTTATGATATGTGAGTAACAACATTCCTATGGACACCATTAAATTTAAAATATAAATATTTATTATATTTGAATAAGAATTATAATTTTTAATGTAAAATTATGATCAAACTTATTATTTTGTATGGAGAGATTAAAGAGTTGGCATTTCACTAATATCTTTGTTTATTAATTTAAATATTAAATTGTTTATTAATTTTAAATATAAATATTAAAATGCTTATTAATGATGATGATAATTAATTTCTACTAAGATCAAATTGGTCTATGGTCTATGAGACTTTAAGAGAGTAAGTACTAAGGGTTTACTTGCAATTCTTTAGAATTTAGTTTATGAAAAATATTAAGAGAAACTTTCCAAGATCATGTCATGGTTTTGTTGAATTAAAAGGCGACACACTCTTTTAGCAGATGATGTTTTAGGAATTGACCAAGTGAGAATTCGTTATTATCTTAGCAATGTTTATTTTTTTCTTTACACTTGTCAAAACACATAACCACAAAATCAACGAGCAAGATTAAACAATCACATAATTCACAGAGTGATTTATGTGGAAACCCAATCACATAATTGACAGAGTGATTTATGTGGAAACCCAATACTAGAAAAAAACAAGGGCAATGATAATCCACATTCTTATTATTCAAGGGAGAATTAAAATAGCCAACCTAGACATAGAACCATCCTATCCTCTCCTACACACAACACCTCAATATTGTGTCTTTCTCTCTCACACTCTCTACACACATTGCACTCTCACCTCTATGGATATGCTCGTATATATAACATCTCTCAAACAGTTAGACTAATTGATTATAATTAGATCCACTAGTTACACAATTTGTTCACAAAAGAGTGCATGCATGTGCATTCCTAACAAAGTTGCATGCATGTGCATGTGACCACATGAGAAATTCATTTGCATGTTTTCAATAATCTCCACCTTGAAAACAATTTACCTGATATATCATGACCTCAATTAATTCAACACATTTCCTGCAATCCAAGAGAAGCTAAACACCATCACAACTCCTCAACTTCTCTAACAATATTGTTACGTGAACCTTCCTGCACAATTTGCTCCAGTATGGACCCATTATACCCCCATCGGTAACCTGTCTAATAAACTGATGCACTTGTCCAAATATCATTAATCATAAACACAGACCAAATCATTGCAACCATTGTAGTTGATCCTTGTGATTTTGTGTTTGAAGCATCCATTTCCATGCTCTTCACCTAGTTTTGACATGTGTCTACTCACAACACCAACTACATGTGAAATTTTGACCATTTCCCATGGTAATTATCAAACTTCCTACTAGCATATAATACTCTAGACATATAACCCTTTTCTTCTTCATAATTTAGGACAAAAACCCAAACAAAACTTACAATGGAAAGCCACATGTATTTTACCAGTTTCACATTATTCATACCAAATTTCCTGAGTATCTTCACCACAGACTTCTGCTGTGATAACCAAGATTACCATCCTTCATGTCTCTGTGTATTTCCATGCCCAAGATTTATTTTGTTGCTCTGAGATCCTTCATAACAATGTCCTAACCAACTAAACCAACATGTTGACCTCAACCATGCTTTTGTTTGAAACAAGCATAACATATAACACCAAGATAATGAATATACCATAAAAATAATGGTTATACTCACTTCTTGTAAAATTTGTCTCACCATGAATGAATCAAACATCTTGTACCTTTTGCCTAACATGCTTCAGGCCATACAATGATTTTTGAGTTTGCAAACAAATCTTCTGTTGCAATTCTGAACTAACCGTTTTGGTTGTTCCAAATACATCCCCTTATCCAAAAAAAAAAACTCCATGTAAAACAGTTTTAACATCTAGATGTACTAACACAACTAGTGCTAACACAACATGAATAGAAACAAGATTTTAACAACTGGTTAGAAACTTTCATGGAAATCAATACCTTCCAAATACCTTTCTGCTACCAGCCATGCTTTGAACCTTTCATATTTTAATATGTTTGATTTTATAAAAGGAGATTCATCAAACATTGTATCTTTATTCATGGTGATTATGTGGGTAGTAGGATCCCACAGTCTACACCCCTTAACAACATCACCATATCAAAGATCTACCTATTTGATATGGTTCCTACTTAGAGTGATGATAAAAAACATAAGCATCACAACCGAATACTTTCACATTTGAGTAATTACCAGATGAGCTATTCATACCTCTTCTAGAAAATTCTTGTCTTTTGCAATCGATGGTGATCGAGTTACCGAATAGCAGAACCACTTTTTTCCACAACTATTACTGCAACTTGGCATTACTCAACATGCATATTCGATCCCAACTTCCTTGCAATACTTTCCAAGTTCCATGGATATGAACTTACCTTCATCATGTATTCTCAAAAACTTGATTGACCTGCCAACACATCAGCCTTTCTACATACCCACCTTTCTAAACTCGAAACATTTCTCCACCTCGAACTTTGCATTCGAACAACCTTGACCCAATCCGGCCAAGTAATCCTTCACCGCTTACCTCCAGGCCCATTTACAATGGAGTTCACCAAGCCTTTTATAGGATTCATTAAATGAAATCCATGGACACAATGTCATAGGATACCAAAAACAAATGGACCTGAAAACCCACCTTCTTTGACCTAAAAACATATTTAACTCATTAACTTTTTCACCGAGTTAAGGCTAACTCAACATACATGCCCCCCCCCTACATATTCAATCTAACTAAATCTACGTGTAGACTTTTCATAGATGACCTGATAAACTAGGGGTACGCATGCATATTGAGGTCTTACAGACATATTCCCATTTACATGCAATCAATAATTTCTATAAATCCAAGGTAAATACAATTTATTATTATTATTATTATTATTATTATTTCATAGTGACTCAACCATCACCGCCTTGCACCTTCTATGTGAACACAAGTGGTGAAACACAACAGACAGAAAAAAATTCATCAACCATACATATAGCTAAATTTGTTTATTTTGTGGAGTCCTCTTTGGATGCTTTTTGTCTTTTCCAACAATCCTTCTTGAGATTCCCAGATTTTCCAAAGAACCAATATTTTCTCTTACCCTTACTGGCTTTTGGCTTAGATCTGGATGTAACTTTTTTATCTTTCCCTCCTTCTGTAGATCGACCTCTGAGCACCATTGCTTCTGTTGTTGAGGTATCCTTACTAGATCTTTTCCTCATCTCCTCAGACAACAAAGCTTCCACAATAGTGTCATAATCAATGGCATCTATTGATCTAAACCACATAG